>JAABKK020050715.1:0-28987 GCA_011634745.2 Catotricha subobsoleta | reverse complement strand
TTTATTTAATTAATATTTTCTGATAATATTCTTGAAACAAAAGTAATAAACAATGAGTCCCTGCAGTCAACAGTATTCTTAATTATACGTATAGCGTATAGATAAATATAGTTAAATCGCAAACAACCAATTTATTCAAAAATAAATTTATATTTGTATCAAACAATATCGCATATTCATTACACAAAGTGATGTGCACTTCCATTACCATCATATTCTTACTTTGTATATTCCGTGTGTATCGCTAAAACATTTAGTACATTAATACCTGACTAAGAGAACCTGAGTAAATTATAATATTATTGGTATCACCAAGCTAACTAACATTATATACCTACTTACTTTTAAAACATAATCTACAATTTTCTGTCGTCTCTACGACGTTCTTAAACTGTTAAAAATGGTACACGTTTTTATTAAAGTTGCCTTAACAAAACTTTACCACTAAAATTTTATTTGATAAACATGTCACGCAGTGCGCACACAAAATCATTAAATTTTATGTGTTTTTCAATAAGTTCATAAAAGATAGAATTCACAATAAGTATTAAACATTTTAGCATTTGTTATTTTGCAATATTAACCAACAGAGAATGTTCCCGCCTTTTAGCCATTTGAACATAGCATTAAAACTTGCTATATAAGTGTTTTGGCGCGTAAAAACGTGTCTCCATTTAGTATATTTGAAAGTCATTAGTAAATAATGCAAAATTATGATATATTAATACGATGAATAAAAATAAAGTGTGTACAATTTAATTTGCTGTTTATCAAACTGTACAAAACTTTTTAATTCAAATCGAAAAAATAATAATACTATTAGACATTTGATGACATTTTATGTCATTCACGCGTTTGTTTCAAATGCGAAAAATGATAATAAAAACTATTTTGTATAAAAAATAAGCGATTTCTTGCTTGTAAAGTTTTTAATGCCAACAAAATGCATTATTCATAATGGAAATGAATTTAATATAAAATGAATGACTGCAGTCGCATTATTTGTGTGTTTTTGTAGACAATTTTTTTTTTTTTTAAATGTATTTTACCTAATTAATTGTAATTTCTAACGATTATTTATAAGTTCGCAAATAAATTGCTCAATGTTAGAAGTTAGCCTGGGAAAATATTTATTATTTATTTATAAGAAAAAAGTGCGAAAATAAAGACAATATTATGAATGATTGATAACGAAATTGCCACAGTTGTGGCTATATCACCATGAGAAAAAAAAAACTTACTTTAAATTAATAATAAATAATTATACATAATAATATATAACACAATCTTATTTACATATAGATTATCTCCATTTCACTTCCACTTAAATTAATTACGTAATTTTGATTTGATTTAATGAAATGTGTATTTGAATGTGTTGTAGAACTAATGATATGATTTGGACCCTAAATGGCGTATTCTAAATTAGGTACCATAAATTATTATTAATTTAACATGTTTTTTTTTTCTTTTGATGGTTAATATTTGTTGTGATTGTAATTGTTGACATTTTTTTTTTTGCTTGAAGTATTAATTGAATTATATTTTATTACAGACACATCAAGCGACAAAAAAATAAACAAGTAGAAAAAAATACATAAATAGCGCACTTCTATAAAGTTTCACAATTTCATTATTACGACGAATTTTGATTCCGCTGTATTTAAATGTATAATATTTTGTTTAATATACAGAGTGGTAGTTCAGCTATAACAAACCAAATCATTCATTAATTTTAAATTTTATATTTTGGGTAACCTGGAGAAAACTATGTTGCATGAACGAAAGATGCATTTTCAAAAGAAGAGAAAAAGAAAATTTTAGTGGAACTACCCTGTATAGCGTAACGTAACCATGCGAATCTTGTATTTTAAAACATTTTATCTAATTATTTTTTTTTGAGAGAAACAAACTGATCGCTCTTGGTCTAAATTTTGGTGGCATTTTTCTAGGAAATCTTAAATTCAATAAAAAAAAAATATAATTATATATTTAGCTATCTTAAAGTTTTAATAATAATCGCACGAGTAATACTAAACTATGCATATATTGAACAAGAGAATGAGAGACAAACCTTGACCCATAACATATAAGTATAAATAGTAATTAGAATTGGCGCAAATTTGATACGCAATTGATAACAGAACTAGTTAAATTCGAAATCTTTTATAAATTTAATAAAGAAAATACGCAATACAAAGGCAAAGAAAATGAAATAAAAATGCGAATAATAAAACAAAAATATTTTGTTTCAGTTTAGTTATTATAATTTATAGTAAATAATAATAAGGTTTAGTAAACATTTTAAGTGCTTTTTGTTGTTTTGTTATAACAATTAATTGTTTTTAATATTAATTGTCATTTTTGCTTATTGATAATTAAATATAACTCAATGAGGAAAATTTCTCTAAAATGGAATTATTTTCAATAAATTTTGTATGACAAAATGTTAAATAAATGTTAGCGTAAGGAAGTTAGTGTTAATGCAATATTTATTTTTAGTATTTAATGTAATATCCAACCAACACGTGTTCCACCAGTTGGCTTTCCAATCAGAACTGGGAACTGTCTCTTAAGATATTTCATTAGTCATATATTTGCTTCAAGAATTTTATATATTCCTAACCATATACATATAATCTACAATTAATTATAAGAAATTAATTTAAAACAAAGCAATTCAATTTTAATAGCATTAATTAATTACTATTTAAAGAGGTTGCGCATTACGTTCAAGTGTCCTAAATTCTAACTGCAAAGGTTTACACATAGTTAATCGTATATATACGAGTAAGTAATTGTAAATCACAAATATCGAATCTTTTGTTACCAAGTTGTTAGAACTTCGATCAAACCTCAGTGAAATTGTAAATAGCAATAAAACTTTTATATTATATACAATTTGAAGGAGAAAAGCATTGATGACAAATAAATGACGAATTGATGTTAGTTTGTATTTCATATTTGGTGTTTTTTTTTTGTTTACTTTGCTTTTTATTTTCTAAAATGTTTTAGCTACTTGCTATATATTTTTACAATGCATACCTAATGTGCGATATGTTAGAGTGTATGTAATAACAAAATGTACATAATAAATGTATTTTTTTTTGTAAATGTCAAGGTTAATTCTATGATAGAACTGGGATTTATTTTAATCAATATTTCATTGGATGAGTTTTTGTTGGATGTCCTTGTTTGGATTTTAAAGCTTTAATAAAAGAAGGATGGTGGAAAAATACAAAAAATATATATAAAGAGATATAACAATATTTACTTGGTTGTTTTAGTTAATATGTAAATTCACAATATTGATTATTATTTTATTACGTTAGAATCTAATAGCACAATGCAAAATTACAGGTATCAAAAATAATTTCATTAACAAAAGAATTTTTATGTTATGAAATTGTAGACGAACTTTGTTTTGTATAATTTAATGATCAAACAGTCAAAAGTATTTATAAAGTACATAATATGATCAAAGAAGTTAGAGAGCAATTATAGAAAAAAATTCCTATATTGACAACTTGATCTCAAATAATATTTTTTAATTCAGATTTTGGTTTTGGTCCATTATTCGTTAATTGTAATGAGCTAGAAATTGCATAAGGTATTATTGGGGTCGGATAAAAGGTTCGAAGGATGAATCACTCAAATTTTCGATTTCAAATAAATAAATATTGAAAAAAAAATAGAACAAAAAATGATGATTAGATTTACGAGGATTCGTTTATGCAGTTTTCGTGCTCCTTTCAATTGTGGTTCTTTTCTTTTTGTTTAAGTGTTAAATATGTCATAAGGTCAGCAAAATGGATGCCAGTGATGTAACAGATAAATCTTTTTAAATAAATAGTCAGAATAATTTTCTTTAATAATTCTGCTCATGCTAAATAAACTTATAAAATGTGTAATAATATATTATAGGCTATATTAGCCTAATGAAAAATAATAGAAATTATTTCATCTAACACATAGATAGTGTGTTTGCTCTAAATATCTTAATTAACAATTATGCTATCGATTCGATTCAATAGTTTGGATTAGTTTAAAATTCAAAAATACGTCCTAACGAATCTCACATTTCTGAAATGATTAGTATATAAAATTATAAATACACCGTAGGTACATATAAATATAACTATATAATATTTAATTTTTAAATCATTTTTTCTTGTACAAATAAATACATATTACACATTACGCATAATTTCGATTGCATGAGTGCTTGCTTGACTGGTTGTGTAGATATTCAGCTCAGCTACCTGCTATACAGAAGAATATATCAAAAATATGAAGAAACGAATACAACAAAAACTAATTCCACGAAACGAACCAGAAATTCTGAAAAATTTATACAAAATTCGTAGAATTTGTTGTTGCAGTGTGTGCATTGTGCATCAATCCCAAAAGTTTAATAGAAGAGATGAAAAAAAAAAAACAAAGTTAAAAGCAAAGAGGAAAAAGGGATTACTTTTTTTTTACATCAAATCATATATAGAAAAAAAATTATGTTATTTATTACTTTTTGGCCAAAAAATATAGTTTTTTTATTTTTATTTTATTTTATAATACTCATGTTTTAAAAAATTTGTATGCAGAACCATACATTTTTCGTTGGGTTAATTGTGCAAACAAATAGAAAAAAAAATAATAATATAGAAACTTTTACCTGCTGCAAAAGGGCTATGAGTCATCTTATATATTTATTATATGAAATGTCTGTGCATGTGGATTTGTTAACGGTCAACGGATATTTGTATCATGACTCAATCCGTAATTTGTTTTCAGTAAAAATAAAAATGAACAAAATGCATTCAGAAATTTATAATAATATATTGTTTAGCTGTAACAAAAAAGAAAAAAGAAAAAAAAGAATAAGAAAATTATACCTTAAACTGAATTGATGAATATTATTTAAAATGATGCTCTTGAAAGTATATTTTGAGCTTAAAAATCTTTGCGTAAAGAACGGATCAATGAAAATCATAGGCAATAGGCATATTTAAGCAATGACTTAGGCAATTTAAATTATCGGCTATATAGGTCGACGACTCATATTTGTTTATTTTCTTTTATCATTAGTTTTTTCAGCATAATTCCTTCCTCCCATCTATTGAGTATAGTGGTGGACTTGGCCAAAGCATTTAGGTGACATTGCAATTAAGAATCTTTTGTTAGTCTTAAGAAATAACTTCGTTGGTTTAGTATAACCTTACTACAGAAATGGAGTTGAACCATATATGTGAGATAGGAAATTGTGTGCCTTAACTTTTTTTACACCGTTAATCATAATTTCTGTTGTTTTCTTCTTCCTTATAGTTTACTTTATACAATTGATTCCATTTTTATTCGAGAAAATTTTTATACTGAAGAAAAAAAGGTGCAGTACCACCCGAAAAATCATAAACCGAAAATAAAAAATTTACTCCCAACGACAAAAATATTACAGTGTGTATATTTTTCATAAAAAAGTCTTTTGGCATATCAACCATCAAAATCCGCCCGGCCAATCCTGAGATCCAGACAATAGTGGTAAAAAAAATAAAATTGTTAAACCAATACTTGGATTTTTTTCAAATTTTTCAAAATTTTCAAAATTTCTCAAAATTGAAGTAAAAATTAAATTGTTCTTGCTCGAATTAATATAATGAAAATAATTTAATTTCAAACTACAACTAAATAAATATAAAATGTCGATTATAAACCAAATATTTCAAAATTACTTAGTAAGATATGGGATTACCTTGAACTCGTTTAATCCTGAGTACTTAAACGTAATCTTTGCAAAACCCTAAAGTTATTTCTATGTTTCATTATCTATATGTTGGTCTGAACATTAAACAAACATAATAATAAAAATTATAATATGATTAATAATATCGCGATACGTTGTAGTGCGGGTACTGACATTGTACATCGATTGTAATTACAATTCATGTTAAACTATTAACAAATTTAAATGCATGACTGCTCATTTCGAAAATGCGCTTAGATTTATTTGCTGTTATTTTTTTTATTTTTTTTCAGTCTACGTATCATCCAACCTCAATATAATGCAAAGCGCAGAACCAGTTTCCAATGAAATAAAAATATACACATATAAATAAAAATAAATAAACAAGAAGTGATTAGTTTGGCTTTACATATTCTGTGGCATGTCCGATTATTAAGAGTTCATTATAATTAGGAATTGTAGGTAAGAATGATTTGATATGTTTCGGTTGACGTACTTTATAAATAATATATATTTTTATAGATGAATTAATGTAATTATAATTGCAATTTTTTCTCTGTCTTTTTGAGTGAGTCATATATTTTGCAACTTTGAAAATCATGGTCGCATTGCACCAAATGAAAGTGAGATATTATTGAAATCACTTAACTATAAATTTATAGTTTCATCTTTGTTGAAAATAAAAAAGTCATATAATAGATTCTGATTAATACATCGATTTGTATAAAGAATAATGGACACCCAAATCATTATCGAGTGTGATGAATATCAAATAATAATAATAATAATAAAAAAAAAAAACGAATTATTTATTCATTTTAATTTTCAAATCTCCTCCCTGAAATCAGTTAATAGACTCTTATGATCATCGAATATATGATATAATTTACGAAGAGTCATATGTACAAGCAGATCTAACTTACACACAATACAAATAACGTAACTAAGTATTATTTTCTGCTTTTACCTTAAACATAATATGTCTAACAGACACTTGCTGACATACAACAGAAATTATAAGTTATATCCAAACCAATCATATAACGTTATTATAGCACAAATGTATATGCGTAGGTTCAAATCTCGTTTCCAATATAATTTCACGTAACAGCTAACAGGTAACACATTATGTTTTTATTTATGTAGACTGTAGAACATTAATAATATTAAGCCCTGAGTCGAGTGTACGGGACGAGCCGTATTTTATTTTATTTTATATATATGTTTTTTTTTGTTTTTCATATTTTATATTTTTTGAATGTTATTACGATTTTAAATTAGTTGCGGTGTGGGTAATTCAGTAGCTCTACACATTCGTTACGAATTGAATTTTAAATGAGCTTTGAAACAACTTGAGATTGAGTTAAATATTGAGAAGATTGTATATTAAATACGGTTTGTTCATACAATATGAATATTGAATATGTACGATAGACACAAATAAAAAAAAAAAAAAGTAATATAGAAGAAAACTAAGAAAGAGACGTAAGAAAGAAGAAATATAACACCTGAGTATTGTGTCATTATATACGAGTATAATATATTTATTCATTTGAATACAACGTCCACCATATTAAATTTAATCGTATTTTGTATCTCTGCTGGTTTTAATATTTTTGGTTCGGGTACATCGACATCGTCATCGACACATTGTGCATATTCAAAAAGAGTATTAGTATTGTATTCGGTTTGAAGAGGATAGATTTTAGTCTTGTGTAACTACAATATTATACATATATTGGATATTATTTAATGTTACGATTTCTATAAGTGGCTTAAAAAAAAGAAAACGAGTTAAAAGAACTCAACAGAAGAACAGATTATCAACTTATATTTAAAAAGAAATATCAGTTTATATTCTTTTTCTTCTGTAAATCAAATTATTTATTTATTTTTTAGTTTTTTTCATTCGACACTGCCAAGAATAATGATAGGTGCACTGATGCACAGGAGCACGTATAATAGTTTTTATTTTTTTTTTCTTTAATTTTTTGTGCTTTTAGTAATTTGGTATATTGCAGCATTCAGTGCTACCGAATTGATGAGCACTTTTTATATTTTTATTGTGAGTTTTTTTTCTTTCTTTTTGATCTTGTAGAGAACGAGGTACATAGTGAGTTTAATGGATTTGAAACTATATCATTTATTCATTGTTGATCTTCGTTCTGATTTAACCGCAATAGTTTTAATCGTATTTGTTGGAAAGCTATTACAGCCGTGGACTTACATAATTTCTTTGCAAATTTCAATTTGGTGCGATTATATGTTTAAAACAGATTTACCGTTAATGTGCCATAGTAAGTATTCTTTGATTGAAAATTTATTAGGTTTATTGAAGCTACTACACTTTGAAAATTTCTACAAGTATGTAGAAGAAAATATTTTTAAAATGGAACTTAAAAACAGCTTCAAACTGGTCTACTTTGAATTGTCTACTTTGGCATGAAGCGAATAGAATTATAAGAAAATTATTCGTGAATGATGTAGTAAAACCACGGAATCATAGATTTCCAGTTGTTTAAAAAGTTAGTTAAAGTATATAAAGCCAAGAAGAAATCATATATATGTATTACAGGATAACGTTCAACTAGAAAATATTTATAAATTCAGAAGTGACAAATTCGTACTTCTAAAATAAATAAAATTTATTTCCACCCACATTCAAAGTTTGAAGATTTTTTATAGTTGATATTTAATAATTATAATTTTCCAAAAAAAAAAACCATCAATATGTAATAATTACCCTTCAAGCACGAATGCATCAAAAATAATCAAATATTTGTGTCAGGTGGTGTCGTTTTCAGTCATTATTATGTTATTATTTGATATCATTTTAACATTTTTCGATCCCCTACCAAAACTAAATTGAATATTAAAATAATTAGAAATAATTGAATAATTAACTACAACCAAATTTTGACAAATCATTTTTATTGTGCTGTTATAGTTTATCTACTGAATTTTTAATATGAACAAGAATATCGTTCGTTTATTATCTGTAATTCAATGTTTAACCCAACATTACGCTGAATTTTTATTTAATTTCGATGTTCCCTGAACAAGATCATGATCAACATTAATATTTAATTATGGTCTGATATTCGTTTCAATAGAAATGTAATCATTGTTAGATTAGTTGATATCTATTGATTGTAGAAGAAAAAAAATGTGTACAATTTCCCATAATCAAATGACCAAATAATAAATTCAATTCATATTTTTAAATACAATCATTTATGTTGAATCGTATTTATAAATTAATAGGTCATCAAGAAAATATGCCTCTGTTAAAAAGAAAAAATAATATTTCGACAATATAATTTAAAAAAAAAAATACAAAAAAAACTGTAGTAGGTAGTAGCAAAACTACACCATTCGAAAAACTTAGAGTTAAAACAAATTTATTTAACATCAATCGTCGAAAATAAGGAAAATCTAAAAACGGGTAACAAAAACAACATCAACCTATTGACTATACCTTGTTGTGTTTGTAATTTTTTTTTTCTTTTTTTGAAATGTATTTGCTTGGTTAATGTTTTGTGATATATTTTATTGTACCTGAGCAGCAACCTACACCAACACCACTTAGGTTTTGAAAACAATAAAGATAAGCAAAACCAAACAAACAAATAAATAAACTTCAAGGTCTAGAAAAATAAATATAATGAGTCGAACGACAACCGCTAATACTTTAATCTATTAATAAGAGAAAAATAAAAATAAAGCAAATTAAAAAAAAGAGCTGCTAATAGAGTACACTACCTCATTTTTGTTAAGAAAGTTACAAAATGACCAAAAAAAAATTAATAGAAACAAAAAAACAGAAAGAACACAACACGTGATAACATTTTCCTTAAAACTGACTAGATGGTAGTATCATAGTACAAGTAAACATAGTATGAAACCTCTTTGAAAGCTGTGTCGCGATTTTATTAAGCTCGCTGTCTCATTTACTAATGATTTTCAGGGAGTTAAATGTCAAATTTATATTTTCTCGTTCTCTTTCTCATTCTTTTGTTTGCATGCATACGAGACAGAAATAAAAATTTGACATATAACTACCCGGAGAGAGCTTTAAAAAAATGTGACACATTTTTCAATACAAAATCTAAAGAGGTTTCATACTATATGTACTTGTACTATGGTATTATCAGCATCCGCGAACCGCGTCTCTTGAAAATATATTTTTCGATTTCGATCCGTTCGCTAGATCTTGAGACATATCGAAACTATCAATTCGAAACCGAAATAGTTTAAAGCAAAAAAAAAAAATATTTTCGCGAAAACAAGTTTGGTCATCGAAAAATTTATTTCCCTTCAATCACCGAAATCTTGGCATCATCGAAGGCATATGTGGGAACCATAACATTCATTCCAGGCCACTGCTCTCTCTCTCTCTCTTGCACTCTCTGGGACTCTAAAGCATGTCAGTTTTTTATGGTGGAAGGTCTCTATGTACAAAAAAAATCATTCCAGCATACTATATTTGGCTTGTATGAAAGATTATTAACAATGCGTTAAAATTCTTATGAATAAAATTAGTTGATTTATATTATACAATTTTTTCTTCGTACAATTAAAGCTTAATTTATATTCGTTGAAATATGCAACGAACGCAACGTTTTTGATAGCCTTTGACAGTTTCTCCATATAAAATATGTCAAATTTTCGCAAACGCATCGATTTCGTTGCATAATTCAACGAATATAAATCAAGCTTAAGGCGCTGTTCATATATTACGTAACGCGATTTTGGTCTGTTTTAGACCCCCCCCTACTCCATCGTAACATTTTTTATATGAAGTTTTTTTTTCTTTTATATGAAGCGTAACACAGCACCAAACCCCTCCCCCCCCAAAAGCGTTACGTAATATATGAACAGCGCCTAAAGTATTGATTGATTTGTGTGAATCATCAAATGGAAATAGAAACCGATTCTATCGTTCTTAAATTCAACTGATGCCTTACAATTATTTTGCTTTATTTTTGTTATAAAGAAGTATTTAAAATTTAAATTAGTAGATAATAAACGATTGAAAGATAGAAATCGTATAGACCATGTTCAATTTTATATTTATTGGTTCAAAAGCACTACTACTGACGCCACTTTCTACGTGAAAATCAGCAAAATTAATTTTATTATTACCCAATTTCTATATATAAGATCCTTATATATTTTTGTCATTTGCATTTAGCTTCCTTACACCCAATTTTCATTACTATAGTTAGTGGTTTTTTTTTTGTTCAATCGACGACACGCCGATACTTAGTTTACATATCTCGGTCTCTTTCTAATTTCTTATAATCGTATCTTTGATTGATCGAAAAAAGTTACTATCAGTGTTCGAAAAGATGATTTTGAATAAAGAACGCAGATGATCATCTTTTCGAACACTGGCTAACTATCGTAATGAAAATGGGGTGTTATGGATAATAATATATTAATACGGAAATATGAGCTTTTAAAAAAAGTTAGATAAAACTCGGCGAGATAAACAAAGAAATTAAATAAATGAAATCAACACAATCCTGTTTTTAACCAAAATTAAGTACTGTTCCAATGCGTTGGCAGTTTGTTTTTATTGTAAATTTTCTTTCTTTCTGGGAATACTTACTTTTGTTATTTTTTATTTCTTCGAAAACAGTGTATTGGTTTCAACATTGACTATATTTATTTCATTGTATTTATTAACTATTTAGCATTTTTTTTTATTTTTTCAACATTAATATTCAATAATTCATGGTATTCTTTTTTCGACAAAGATATTTAATGCGCAGTCAAATACAGTTTTTTTATTTTATTAAAAATCCGATAGCTATTCTTAAAGAAATTATTTTGATTAAAATAAATTTCCTGAAGTTATATCTAATAAAGGTATGAAACCTTTTGGTACAATTTTACGTTAGATTATTCTATTTTTCATTCATTGAATAAGCAGCGAAATAGTAAATCATAAAAGCAGCGTTCTCATAAATCACAAATTGGATTCAAACAACTTTTGATTAACTGAATTATTCTTAATAAAAATTAAGTATACAACGAATGTTATGAAGTGAATTTTCTTTCTACAAATCTGACACCCGAAAACTTCTCTTTATTCTGGGCTGTGGAACGAAGAACGATTTCATTCGAAAGAAATAAAAAGAATTCAGAAAAAAAATATTTTAAATAAATTTAAAAGCATGAAAATTCAAAAATGGTTTCGATTATTATTAAATGCTATACGTTTCTAAAGGCAAAAATATTAGGGTTCTTCAGATTCGGTTTGTTTCGATGTATATAGCATAAAGAAAAGAGAAGAATATAGTAATAAAAATAAAATTGAGAGAATCACACAAAATGATGCCAAATAATTTTGAACAAGTCTTTTTTAAAACATTTTTAAATAAATATACAATCTTACGAACACTTGAACATAATACAATATTACAAAAGAATATATTTTATATATTTTTTTTTTTAAATCGCATTCGAGATGTTTGAATACTCGTATGTTAGAAGTGAGCAAAAATGAAAAAATAAAATAAATAAATAAATAAATAAAAATAAAAAAAAGGGACCATACATATTGTGCACACTTAAAAAAAAAAAAAACTAACATATAATAAGTATAGTTTAGCTATTTGTTAAAATATTAAAGAAACCGAGCAAAAGAATATATTCTGATAATCATTTTAAAATTCATGGTCGAACATTTTTAAATGAAGAAAACCATAAAACTTTTTAAAAAAATTAAATATGAGTCACTCAATGATTTTGTTGTTGTGTCTATAAAATATTCTCCTTAAAATCTACACGATTTAATATGATAATAATAATTTGCTGTGTTCTTTCACATAACATTTATTAGCTAATCAGAAGCAAAGATTTAAGTTAAATACGATTTGCTGATCTGATAAGCGTACGAGAATATAAAAATAAAATTACGTAACTGGAGAAGTCAAATTTAATTATAATTTATTCAAAATGATATCGATGAAAATATGGTTTAGAAATGTAAACAAAATTGAAAGTTTTTTTCTTTTTATTTTTTTTTGGTTCAATAAAAAGTTTATTATATTTGCCTTTTGAATAGATTAGAAAACTATTCAACATTTCGATAATGTTATCTCGATTTTTGTCGATAACAGATTTTTTTTTCTAAAATATGCAAACAGTCAACGAACGGAATGAAATGAAAAAATACAAATAATAGTTGGATGGATTCTATATCTATGAAGAGTTTTATGATTTCTCACAAGTTATAGTCATGTCCGTCAATTATTATTTTTTGTTTACTTAATGAACACTAAATAACAACAACAACAAAATTCCGTACGATAATGTATATGTTGTACGCGCTGCTGTCTTCAGTTATTTGTTGATAATGATAACAAAGCTATTCTCACCAAACCAGACAGCTTGGCAGCACACACATCAATATAAAAGAGAACAACCACGCCATGCATGATGCCCCATATGTACTGTGTGCTATATAAATATATTATGTGATGTAAAAATAATATCATGTTCTTCATGTAGGACGATACGACATATAATTTATACAAGAATATTTTGTGCACTCAACACTTAATAGTCAATCTACAGATGCCTAACTCAAACCCAACCCATATCATTGCCCATAAATATTTCATAACATTATTATTCAATGTGTGTGGATTAGATTTATCTTGGTGTGTTTAGAATTAAATAAAAGGCTTCTGATATATGAACGGTTCGAGTTAATAACAAAATTATTAGAAAATATATTTGAATATTTATTATCAACAAACACCCAAAAAAAAAAAAAAACTCTTCCAATTTTTTTGTTAGTTTTTGTTTGTTTTTTTTTTTTGTGATTTATTTAAGAAATTTATCACTGAGCAAACAAATAAGGCGAATGACACAAATGTTGTTTTAAATATGAATTTAGTTATGTTCACATTGTTTATTAGTCATAATTTTCACAATACTTTAATTTAACATCAAAAACCATAATAATGGTACGGCTACCACAGTTAAAACCGTTTAATGATGTCGAAGTATGTAAATTAGTAATGTGTGACCTATTTATTTATATTCAGTTTGTTAGTCATCATCCTCAACATCAGAAGTGCATTCAGATACAGGTAGGTTGGATAGGTTGGTCGTTGGTGTATTAACTTTTTATATGAAATAATATATGTAACAGTCGACAATGAAAGTTAACAACGATTTTGTTCTGATATAATCAGTGAGCATTTTTATATACCATAATTATCCGATGTAGTTACAGCTTGACGACAATCGTGTGCTTTGGATGATTTTAAATTTTTGTTGGCTTTATGTTGGCTCATTTTTATTTCACATAAACAACAAATAAAACGATAAGATTCAGAATATTTTCACACTAAAATATGTTGTTTTTTTTTTTTTTTAATAATTCGTATTTATGCTAAATTCTTTACTTTCATTTCATGACGACCCAAATCTAATGGATGTCTATTATGTGTTGTGTGATGTCTAGTATTTTGTTTCTTGTTTTCTTATGCAAATTTACCACTCGCAAAAATTCAAATACAAAATAAATGATTGTATTCAAAATTGAACTAAAAGTGGATTGTCGAGGAGTCACACTTTACTTCGCTGATTTCGATGTCACATCAACTCTTTGCTTCCATCATATCCCCAATGAACTAACCAACAAATAAGGACTGAAAATGACATTTCGTTATTAAATTACTCACTTCAGAAGATATTATTATTCAAATTTGAAAATTACTTTATTGAATATAAATTGTATACAAATTGCTAAGAGAGTTACTGTCTGTTATTGCCATTCTATGGTTACGGTAGTGATGCTGAAATGAAAGTGGTTTTTGTTTCAGTAATAATATTGCTCATCAAAATCTGATATAAAATGTAAACAAATTCGATAATAGGGGTTGATTGTTTGGTATCAATTAACAAGAATTTTCTAACAAAAACGTTGATTAGCCAAACAAAACAGAGAGCAGCAACTGCTTATAAGAGTAATTTTATGATTTACTTTTCTATTGTAACAAATAACGATTCTAACGAATCACATTTCGTATATGAAGCTGTGAGACATATTCGAGATACTTAATAATATTTAAAATAAAAAATAATTCTCTAACAATGAATAATAAAATGTGTCAAAATTAAAAAAAAATATCTTCTTTACAAAATTGATGACTCACAATCACAATATATTGTAACGACACATTCATTGCGTAGAAAAAAAATGTATTTATTCAACGTTAGCAAACGTATATCTATTGTGCGACACGAAACTAGAAACATATAAATGAATATATTTAAATTAAAGGTAACTAACTCGTCACAAATATCGAGATGTGTGTAAGTTAATGCATCAGCAGCAGCATCATTAAAAAAAAAAACAAAACAAACAGCATCAATAGTTCGTCATAAAAAACCAGCATATAGAATCGTCTCACTAAAGAGGCTGGCTGATTTCAGAATGATTAATTGCCAAATTATGCATCGTAATTTTTTTTGACATCACAAATACTTTGTTGCAGAAATAAAAAAGAAATGTGGAAAATGATAAAGATGATTATGCAGATTTTTTCCTCTTTTTTTTTCTCTATTGATCGCTTAGACAATTTTCATCTGGACATGAAGGGTTAACAGTGAAATCATCCAATAAATCTCGTCGAAAGCGTTATCGTTTGAATATATTTTTGCTTTGTAAATTTATTTATTTAAAATTTAAACAAAACAAAAAAAAAAATTGAAAGAGCCGCGTTGTCTGAGTTTCGTTTTTATGTTTAATGAAATTATGTTAAATTAAGTTTATGCAAAAAGGGATTGAATTTTATAAATAGATGTATAAGGGAAATATATTTGCATTGAATTAAAGATAGGGTTAAATGTAATTTTTGAAAAATGATGCTGATAATGAATGATTAATATTTAAATAATACAAAAATAGTTATGGTTAGTTAGTTTCATTTATAGAATATTTAGTTGTCTATATTATTTTCAAAACATTTATTAAAAATTTTGGCTTTTCTTCCATAAGATCTTATCTTTGACAATTCATCATTGCAAAATTCTACTTAGTTCTTATCACAATCAGTTAAATAAGTACAAAAGTTTCTTTCACAAATTCCCCTTGACCAACAGGTAAATAAAATCGGGTCAGGTTGAGCCGGGCTGACATAATTAACTATCTTTTAAGAACATTTAAATTTGAAATATTTTAAGTATTAGTTATTTTTTAACGAGCACTCATTACCGAGATTATTTCAAATTTTTATGATATAACTTTTAAAATACAAAGTCTATTCTTATCATACCGATGACAATAAACATAAACTCATACTCATTCAATAATTGTAAACTAATTATATGAAAGGATTATATTACTACTGTGACACAATTTATAACGGGTTTAATTATAAATTTCCGATTAATCCTAATCAATGATAAATACATTTTATTTTAAATAATTATCATAATACTCACCATAACCAATGAGCAAAGTTTCTAGGTGTCTCTCTTTTATCTATTTCGGTAGTAAATTAATGTTATTTCTAAAGAGGCAAAAAAAAACTGAATTTATTGTCAATCGTTTATTTTTTATTTATTTTTTTTTTATTGAGACTCAGAGCCCTAATTTGAATAATATGACACCAAAACCTTTTTCAGTCTTCTATTTATTTTTTTATTTCTATCAGATTGTTTTTATTTACATTTTATGATCACCAACTCCTGAATAGTATTTTCATATTTAAAATAATCTCTATTGTAATGCACCAGTGTGTTCTCAACATGTTGAATGCTATGTTGTTAAATAGTTAAATTAATTCCATTTTTCTTTTTTTAGTTTGTTTTTTTTCTTCTCTCTTTTGGAATTAGACTGCCAAGGGGTTCAAGACCCCTAACTTTAATGCAGCGACTAGAATGGTAAAGAGAAAAAAATGTTACCCATCATCAAATTAATATCTATTTCATTGAATGTGATCTAAAAAAAAAAGAAATAAAGGAAAAAGTTGGATCGTTTATGCCTATTTAGCATATGAATAAGTGCAATAAATGTCAAGACAGGTAGCTCGGTTTTATTTAATGGGAATTGCATAACCTTTATGGTTGAATCTAAATATTATTATTCATGAACTATTATCGAACATTGTAGTTTGATGGATTTAGATTTAGTTTAAAAAAAAAAAAAATAATCTGAAATCAGGACCCTTTTATTTTATGTAGATTCTTGCGTAGCTATTTTGACAAATCAAAATAAATTTAAATTATTCTTAAAGGATTTTCGTAATGATAAATGTGTATAATTTTCACTTTTATTTTGTTTAAGATACGTTATTTTGCAATATATTTTTTTTGTCTCATTTTTAATACGGTGAACATCATTAACAAATTTTCAAATAATATACAAACATTAACCGTCGTTTCTCAACGGCAAAAATTTAAATGATGCCGATAATCGAATGATGAAGAAGGGAATAATGATTATTTTTATTTATTATAGCTGGTATTATTCTACAAACGACGTTCGTATTATAATAGAAAGAATAAATATGTAGAATTGTTAAGAAAAACCATAAATTTAGTCATCTAGAATTCTCATTTAGTTATAACCCGTTCTCAAACCATTGATTTTTCTTTTCACTTAAACCAAATCCTTATGATTGATATAAAATATTGCATAGAAATAGAAGGGATAAGTGTAAAAGTCATGTGCAGTGATCGCAACATCTTCAAATTATAAACGGCTTTTATTTAATACAATAAAGAAGTCAACTGTTGACAAATTCATTTTACTTCATGAGAAAAGGAATTACAAAAAAAAAAAAAAAAATGAAGCACACATGTCATTTGGCGTTTATTATTTATTTTAACCGACTTGTTAAATAGTACAAGTAGATTTGTACATCATATCTGCTGATTTAATGAATATATTTCTTACAAAAAAGAAATAAATAAATAACAAAAACTGCATCTCATTCTCATCACGAATCAAGAATCAAGTCAAACAAAAAACCAGAATATCTACAGCATAAAAAAAAAAAAAATAATAATTTCTTTTCATCATTCCAAAAATAAAAAAGAAGCAAACCGTGCACTGTTTACAATGTTCCATGCAAAATTTGACAAGAGATTAATTGTGGGGTTATTTCCGGTTGAACGAGTTTTCAAATGTAGCAGGTTTTTGTAAAATTTTAAGTATATACACTTTTAGCTTATAGGTGAATTGGTGTATATAATATTTTACCTTTATGGAGTTTTATATGATGTCTAAGGTCTAGGTAGCTGGTACATTTAATAGCACCAATATATTACGTATATAGATACGTATGTCATATACATAATACATATCATGATACTGTTATATATGCACGTATAGTCAATATAATATAGCTTTAGATTCATTTCAGGTGAATAATGAAGAATATATTAAAGATTTTTTTTATCTACGTTACGCCTAAATTGCAACAAATCGATTTGAAGATGCATTAGGAGAAACTTATCTCAGAAATCATTTATTTAAATCTTAAAAATGTACATTTTTTCAAAAAGAATGAATTGTCAGCTGAAATCAAAATTTTACTGGAGATGGTCTTGGAAAATGCATAGGCATACTTTCCGCAAAAATTAGGACAAATGAATTTATAATATATACCTTTTAAACACATTAGTTGAAAAACTCTCATAAGAAAACCGCACACACGTATATTTGCAATGATACCTAAATCTAAAAAGTAAATTGATTTGAATTTTTATAATTTGTTCGACGAAATTAAAATGAAATTGAAAAAAAAAAGATCAAAATAATGATAGAGGTATATACATTTTTGACGTTCATGGTCATCGCGTTTTGCTCTTCACATCAGCAGATTGTCAAATAGAACTTAATATTATAACATAAATTTACAATATGATAATATAGTTTGTCTTGTTGTGTTTTAAATAGATTTTGTGGCTTTCTCGTGCTTGTCTGTTGATAAAATATATTATAGTAGTGCACAAACATAAAAGATGGTAGGTACCTAATTTTCATAGTGACTCATCTTTTACGTTTTAATAATGTAGAAGTAAAGTCGTTTTGTAGCCACACCACATTCATATCTTTGTACCACATTAGCATTAGGATATTTTCTAAGTGGCAGAAGCAAACCTAGGGTATTCAACTATAAGAGACTTTTTTTTTTTTTTAACAGAATTCATACTATATGGCATTTAGTCACCATCACCATGTAAGGTATTTACTGTATAGGAAATAGATTCTGTTTAATGACTAGATTATGTTCAATGCTAGTATACTTTATAGCGATTGAATCATCATTAAACAATTCTAGACATTCATAACCGTAACATTAATACATTAATAATGCTAATATATTATTGCTATAATTTCTTTATAACATTTTATTGTTTTATCAAAGTATGGTGAAACAATTTTCTGCACCAGTTTTTATTTGATGAATGAAACAGCATATCTAAATGGCTAGGTACTGAGTATATTTATTGCATATGCAATTTATCAAATGACTCACATTATGTAATTTCTTGAATCGTGTAGAAGTTAAGTTAACGATGATTCTAATTATACTATAATCTCTTTTGTTTTAGTACCTGTTTAAAGAACACTCTACTGATACTGCGGATGACTAAGATGTTGTTTTACAGTTTGTACATGTGATTTAATACTTGACGCAATATATGTGGTAATAGGTGATAAAACTCTTAGAAAGGATTTTTAACTTCATGATTGTCATTAAAACTGCCATAATTTTAACCGTGATCGTTATTTTTTTTCTTTTAATCAATTCAATTTATGATCCACTAATTTTTTGTTTGTATTCAAAGTTATTATCGCAACAAATTAAAAATCTTGATTTATGAGATATGAAAATATTACAAAATCATAATAACGTTAATTTATTTTCATAACGTGGTATTATATTTTAAGTTGAATGCATTGCATGATCAAAACAATTAGAAAATCATTCAGAACCCTATAATATTTCAACCAAAAGGAAACCTATAATTTTACCAAATAAAAACTTATACATCATTCTATATAATATTATATTAAGTGTTGTGTCTGCATCCATTATATGTATATATATTTTTTCCGGATCTATTTAGTTATAAATAAAGTTGCTAAGACTGAGATTTTTTCAAGTTCTCATTAAATTACCAAAACAGAGTAAAAAAAAAAAAAAACAAGACTCCTTTTTATTTTTTTTCCTTTTTGCTTTCAACTCGTTTCTATTTTAATTATTTTGATTATATTACTCTTTATATATTTGAAATATGAACAAAAGAAGCAGATGATGGTCTTGGCGAAAAAACAGAGACGCACCTTATAAAGAACTGAAAATTTCAATTCTGGATCAAATTAACAATATTAAATTATTCTCTTGGTGGTGGTATTGGTGTTTCTTAATTTTTCTTTTTTAAAGATTGTATTATGATAAAATTGATTGTTGAATAGATTTGAATTTATGGTGATTTAGAAAAAATTGATATATTTAATTGAATGTGATTTAGTTAAAGCTCTTCAGCAATTTTTTTTTTTAAATAATATTTTTGACTAGATGACAAGAAACATGTTAAATGAAACGGTCTGAAAGTCGCATAAAAATGTTCTAACAATTTTATTTGATTATTTGTTTAATTGTATCATTTATGTACAATAACTTATAGAACTTTATTGAAAGTCAGTGTTTCTGGTTTAAAAATTAAATTGAATAGACTTTGGTTCTAAAATTAGTATTGATTTGAATAATAAATTGTTTTAAAATTTAAAAATAAAAAGTCTGTTTATTTTTGCCACAAAAATATATGGAATAATTTAAATAGAATGGACATAAAGAATTTAGACCATTTTTAGACGACTTTTAGATGTTTTAGAAACATTATTTTATCAGATTCATGGTGTTCTACAATTTTCATAACGAACGTCTAGATCTACCAATATATTGAATTTAAAAAAAAAACATTGAAATGAAATATGTACTTATAAAGTTTAAATTTTAAACCGAAACACCTTGAATTATCATAGAGATAGTCGCTCTTATTATACCATAAAAACACTGATGCATAGTAATTGGTGATTTATTAATATTACCAAAGACCAATGATGTTATTTAGTGTTTGATAATAATAGTCATAAAATTGGTGATGTTAAAAGCCAAATCTAGAGTACATAAATCGTTTGTATTAAATCTTTAGTGTGCTCTAATTTAGAATAATAGTTCGTCTTCACTTTATCAATATTGAGTCTATTTATTTTATTTGTTTTTTTTTTTATTTGTTTCGTTTGCATTTTATCGTTTCAGTTTCTTTATTTTTTCATTATCATTACTACCGAGTTGTTGTTTATAAATAGCAGGTATAGCATATAATGTAAAATGAGTAACATAGAAATTTGAGCTTATATTTACTATTACAAATATGACTAAAGATAACAACAACGCATAAATATGTACATTATCACATTGGTAGACCCTTTTACCCACATTATAAAGTTATCTGACTACTTTTTTTTTTCTTTACTTCTTCTATAAATAATTATACTTTTAAAAGGTAAAAAAAAAAAAAAGTTTCATTTAACAACATCGATTAGACCTGTCGTAACGCGTCTGGACATGGTATCATCATAACAAAATGATGTTATATAAGAAGAGCAACAGGATAAATATGGAAATATATGGTGTAGATAAGAAGACAAGTGTTGGCCACATAACCTACTGAAATGATGTGCGTGTTAAACTTTGTATTTTATTTTTAATATTTCATACAATATAAATAACAAAGAGAAATAAGAAAAGGAAAAAAAAGGAAAAAAAAACCATTTATATAATATCCATGTTACCATACATCACAAGAAACAGGAACAGCACTTAAACACAATTAATGTTTAATAGATAATGGTTTTTGAAAATTTAAACGTACGTAAATTTGGGTCTTTTATGACCTGACCCAACAAACCAAAAAAAAAATAAAATAAAATATATAATTTCTCTTTTCAATAAGAACAGTAGTTTCGAATGCCTATGGCAAACGAAATATAGATAAATATAATAAATTGAAAAGGGAACACATTATTATAATATGAAAAAGAAAAAAAAAACTATACATTTAATATTGGGAAATGGAGAAATAAATATTAAGATTTATTATCTTTAAACCGGACAGTAACGCAAAAATAAAAAACAATATACCAAAAATAAAGTTTGGTTTTTATTTATTCCAGTAATTATATCTTGTATAAGCATAAAAAAAATAATTTGAAATTTTTAACAAAGAAATATATAACAGAAACCACAAGTGTTTTTAACTTAAATTACAATCATATATAAAGCATTTTATTTTACAATAGCATTTACTATTACATGTAATAATTATTTAATGCGTATGATTTTTGGATTCATATTAAGTTACAGTGGATGAAAATTTATGATAAGAATAAGTATGTATGTATATCTTTATTAATTTAGTATATTTGGGTAAGGGTATTTTGCGTCAAGGGGCGTAAGTAGATAATTTATTTATTTATTTAAAATAGAAAAGTAACAATAATTTAATGAGTGACAATATTTCATTTCATTTCATTTCTTATTTCTTCATTAATCTGCCCTTTCAGCATTAATACAATTCACATTATTTACATAATTATAACTAGTAATATAGTCTTGACAGTTTAGTATGTTATATGAATTTAAAGCAGCAACTAAAAATTTGGAAGAAATGAAACGTGCCCCGCTGTACCCTACTTGAATTTTTAAACGAGAAATATTTAGATTCCGAAAGTTGAGTATATACAATTTTACCTGTTCAATTTTTTTTTCTATTACTTTTATTTTATTTTTCAAACACTTATACATGTTGATGTTCACACTCGAGATTCAAATTCTTCTAGTCCCTTATATATTGAATTTGCTAGCCTCAGACATTTCTGGTGTCACATAAATTTAAAATTTTAGTTCCAAAAGTTCTAGATGAATGTACATCAGATGCCTTAATCGTGACTTTCAAAATTTTCTACTGATGGTTGTTATTGTAAATTTCATAAAAGTTGTTGTTGTGCACTATTAATTTTTATAGTCCCTTAGAATTATTTGTTTATAACGCATTACCAAAAACAAATTCTACGATTTGAACTTCTGCAACTCGGTGTAATTGTAAAAAAAAAAATATCTTATCGAAATTATATACGTTTTTATTACTTAAGATTATCAAAATTATTTAAATTTCATTATTTATGATCAATAAACTAGTTTTTGTTTACACTACGTTTAAACATAAACATAAACATATATTGTCTTCTATCGTTTTGTGATTAAGTCATACTCATACTGTATATAAGGCATACATAACTTGATGTGAATATGTGAATATGCACAAACATAAAGTACATCTGGGCATGTTGTCAGTAGGGTTGATAGATTTCTTACGTTATGAAAAAAAAAAAACTGAAAGATCAATAACCGTTGAATTATTTGATTTAAGTAATTTCTTCAAACCATGCAAATGCATAGTAAAATTTATATAATATATATTTCTATGCTTTCTAGGCTCTCTGGAACCAAAGAAATGCATTTAAGCTAAATGAATATTAATTTCTACATCTAATTTATCTTAATTGTGTTGTATTTATTATTATTCATCTGAAATTATTGGATATCGTTATCTATACAATCAAGTCATTTAGAACGACTGTAAATTAACGATACATTTCATTCAATATTTGTAGTAGTGTACAGTAATGTCAAAATTTAAAAATTCTAAGTTTTGAATAAATATAATTGGTTGTCAGAATGTCTATTAAAAAAATTTAAAGTAATTCTTTGTGAATTTTTGTAAATTATTTTCATGAAAGTATGAAAAACAAAAACCGGTCATCCATTCATTTTGAATTGATTACTTTTTAAGCCACTGATTAAAAGAATTGTAGCTATAGTATAATTAAAAAAAAAAAAAATTAGTAGAAAGAATTATAGAAGTATATATAATTTGTAATGAATTGTCACTACATACGTTACTATATGATGTATATTTATCTCTTTATACGATTAAATGCAGATATGTACATAGATATAAAAAAAAAGTGTTCATATTAACATAATACTATCTGTGCAAGTGTGTTTACATAATTCAAATATAAAATATATGTAACCATAAACATTCAAATTTACATTAATTGAACATTTGTTTTCGAAAAAATTCACACATAATAAATTCCATACAGTAATTAGTGACAAAGCGTAATATGCGTTTTGCATGTAAATATACAAAATTATAAAGCACTAAAACTTCTGAAATAAATTGCCAACACTTTCTTTACCTCAATATATTGCATTTATTATTCATGAATTTTCTCACATATTAAATGATATAAATATTAAATATGTAAAAATCTATGTGTGAAATTTTTTCATTCTCCACAAAATTATCCCTTACGATTTACCCTTTTGAAAGTCAATAATGGAAAGTATAGTATGCAATATTTTATCACTTTTTTGTTTTATATAATTTGCACTCGTGTTCGTCTACTTATATACTCCAATGTATTCTGCACATTGCCTCCAAACAGTGAATATACGTTAAAAGGATGAGAATATTTTACAGTTTCTAACTAACGTATTAAATATGAAATATTTATTTCCATTTAGTAAAATATATTGGTGTAATAAAACAGCTTAATTTTATATATTATCATTTTATCCTGCAGTAGAATCTATACTAACATCCACAAATCCTAAATCATGAAGTGTGATGGTAAGTTGGTAAGCAATGAATGCACTAATTGCAATTGAGTCATAAATTATATTCCCAAATGCTTTAATGGTCCTCTGCTAGCAAGATGATAAAGTATGTTTTCGTTCATACACACACACACACAATATCCCTAATTCCACATAATATTATGTATCTACTGATGAATTTAATAATATCTCTATATGAATAAACATAAATTTGCGTCACGCCATCAAAATAATGAAAACTGTTTAATTTAAATTTAATTGCATCAATAAAATATAAAATTAATCTCTGTGTCATTCAATTAAATTATCGATGAGATTGAAAGTAAGAAGAATGAAAACCTGATATTAAAATAAAGGAACGCGAACTCATGTATACCTACTTTATTATTGTGTACCTTAAATTAAACTTAGGTAAGGCGAGTTATATGGACATGGTCGCGGTCGGTTTGATCCAAACGAATCAATGTATATTACATTAAATTATAATAAGCAGTATGAAAACAAATCTTTTAAAAGTTATTAGTTCCGCTCCTTTAAAAAAAATAAAATTAAAAAATAGAAAAGAATACGAGAAAATTCGGTCGACCATAAAAATGTTGTTTTCTCACACTCACCCTAGGCCATAAAAAAAAGATATGTTTACTATTACTGATGAGTGCAATGTTATTATGTTTGTACAAGAAGTAACTAAAGATACAATTCTATAAAAATAAATAAACTGAAAATAAAAGGTTAGTCATCATTGTTCTTTTGATTTGAAAATGTACGTCAACCTGTTCTCTTTCAAAACGATGGAGTAAATAATTCAAATAATATTCATTTTTTTTTAGTTAATTTATCTTTTGTTGATCAGAATGCAAACTAGTTCGCAATTAGCATTTAATAATATATCTGAACGTAAAGACCACACCACGCTGCCAACATACCATCATTATTCAAGTAAGTTTTATTAAGTTTATCACAATCGTAAAAGAACAATGGTGCAATGTTAACATGTTTACAACAATTCCATCTATTTTTTTAGCCACACTTAACAAATTAGGTGGGCGGTCAAGCGATTTATATTTTATGCGCCAGGTTTACCTTATAATAAAATATGTTAATTTTATAATATGCCATTTATAGTTTATATAAAAATTGTTTTAAATTAATAGTAGTTAAATGGTAATAGACTAAGAATATTTGTGTTGTGTTGTATATTGGAAGTTCACATAACATAAATTAAATGAAAATAAATATAATCTATCGATTGGAGTTTTTAAAATATGTAGAATAGAAACAAAGCTTCTTCGGACGATAAATAATGATAGAAATTACCGTGGGATGATATTTGTCTGAAACAGAAGTTGAAAATATGCGATTGGAAAAAAATCTATTTTTTTCACACAGTTATGTATGTACCAGGTACCTACGTCATTTAACGCAAATTTAAAATTCTATTTATTTTTCTATTCTATGTTACGGGTATCGAGAATACATTAACATTATATCTATGTTTATTTGTGGTTTATATATAATTGATACAATGTATTTTGGTTTCGTCGCAACCACAGATCATTTCAATTTCCGATTAAACTTATGCCGATTAACTCATTTATTTCTCCAGAAATCAATTTAATTTATTTTAAATTTTATTACTGATCGTTTTTTCTGAATCAAATTTCATACTTAATGCAAATCATATTTCTCAATAAATGTTAATTCCTTTAACCATAGTTTCTACATTGATTTATATCCTTTGTCCAAATATATTAACTATATTAAAGATCCGCATGCGCTACCTTGATTTTTATGAAATTTTATAGCTTTTAAGAATCTTTTATGTAAAAGTAAGCATATAAGATATCAATAATAATAATATTGCATACAAACACATAGTCTTATCTAAGCTCCGAAAGAGCATAAAGGGTGTAATAGATTCAATAAATTCAATATACATATTTTTCCCCTTTAATTTTATTATGTATTGATTATTTCTGCAAAAAAATGTGTATTTTTTGTACGTTTAGAATTCCAAAATTATTTATAAACTAAGAAATAGAAGAATAGAAAATATAAAGTTACGATTGTAATAACAACATTTGATTTTGATTAAGGTAAATATTGATATTTATTAAAAACAAATTCCATTTGATTCCAGTATCTCTTTTATTTTAACAATAAGCGTGAAATTATGTAAAAAAAAAAATGTTATCATTATATATCATTATTTTTATATTCAAATTAATTAATTTGTTGTCTAATATGAAAATGAAAATATCCAAAATAACTTTTAGTCATAAAAACAATTTTTTAGTAAATTAACCAAATTCATATGCACTTAATCAAAACCGTTGAGTATAATTAATTTATTGAAATGATAAAACTATATGGTTTCATAACCATACGACTCAATTATTAATATTAAATTATAAGTGTAGTATAAACTAAACATTACTTATCGTATCAAAAAAGTTAAAAGAAAAATTATATTGAAAGAAATTTGTCAAAAAATGTTACTTTGGAAATCAAATCGGTTTTGCTTCGATATAACTCATTTTCATTTAGTAATTATGTATTATCAGATTCAAGATTTTTTAGAATCTTCTTAATAGCTAATGTCCTAAAACGAATTTTCTATATAAACAAAAATAGATTGATTCAACTGTTACACCCTGCACATTTATATGTAGAGAAAATCTATTATGTCTAGAATTCATTGAAGTGGAAAAAGCACAACAACCATTTTTCTATTCTATAGAATCAACGAAAATGAATAGAAAATGTTAAAATATAAAACCATGTATATTCAATATTCATACTTCTGATTTCACTCTTTTATGTAGGTACCTGGCGTAAGTTGTTAGATGCTGATGCAATGCAATGCAATACAATACCTAGAATTTACTTATATCAAATGCATTATATATGCATTTAAAATTACGTTTACCTACCATGAACATTGTAAACATGTATTAGGTAAGTATGGTATTAAGTGGAACGATAATGCACAAGGAAAATAAATAAAATTGTAAAGTCAGGTAGCACACCAGTTGGTAATCGATTTAACCTTCTTCTAAAATACATTTTACGTGTTTTTTTTTTATTTTTTTATTTTTATATTGTTTTATACAGAAGATATAGTCAGAGGTGGGTACCAACACACCAGGTACTTTCTATGCATAGTTTACATTGTGGAGTACAATTTGAAATGCGCACATCGCATAATATTATTTTATGGAAATATATCGAATTATTCAAATGTGTTTTTTCAGAAAAATTCTCCTAATTGTAAAAAAAAAAGCAATAAAAATATAAAAACTTACCTGCGGTAAGATGTTCTGGATCAAGTACTTAAATAAAATTAACAATAAATTTCTTTTCAACTAATAAATGAATGGAACCGATTGGGCGCCTTAATTTAAAGACAATCAGGGCTTTTATGTTTTTATTACTAAGCAATAGTTATTCTTAAAACTTTACTCTAAATTTTGTCAGGAAAACCCATAAAATACCTGCTTTTATGCATGGATTTTCCAACAGAATTTCCAATGCATTAATTATTATTCTTATATTTAAATATTAACTGAATTTCCGAAACAAAAATCCCTTGTTTTTTAAATCTATTTATATACTTCAAAACACTGACAATGGAAAAATAAAACTCCTTTATTTTGCACATTAAACAAAATTTCAAACCCATATAATTATATTTATTTTTAACACTTACAAGTGCTGTATAAATTCTATATTTCTGTTTTGCATTCTATTCAGAAAAAGTCATTTATAAAACTTTACGTAAAATGAAAATACAAATAATAATCGTAACGTAAACTCATTTTACATAACATTTATAAGTGCAAGTGCATTGCATATAGTATCTTTCGACCGTATAGAAAATAAACCAAAAGAAAAACTAAATTAGCTTGAAACTCACATTACTCTAAGCATAAAACCAGATGGTCAGGTTGTTTAATGTTTATAATTTATATTACTTTTGGAAAAATTATGGCACTGGCTGTTGAAGCATGCATGCAGTGTTTTTCATTTAACCAAAAAAAAAAAAAAATATGAAAAAAAAAATTAGAAATAATGTAAGCAGAAAAACTAAACTGAGTGTAGGTATCATCGTCGTTAAACGCAAATTTAACGATGCAAAGTGGCACAGGACTAATTTATATTTTACGCAACATGTTGAAAAATAAGTCAGTTTTATTTTATTTATAAATGTTCGCATAATATCACATAAATTGTGTGGGGAATCTTTCTATATATTGAAATCATTAATTTTCTAAAGATAGACAAAATTATTTTAACGTGCCAACCAGAAATTGTATAATTTCTGTGATTTTCGGTTTATTTTATTTTTCAGGTTTGTCAATTAGTTTGATGAATATTTTTTTTATTAATTAATTTATTGTACTTTGAATCATTACATTTTATAAGAGCTTTCAATTTACCCATAAGGGGACATAATTATATTATGTCACTATGAGGTGGGGAGGGGGGGATAACGGAGAAAGTGACATTGAATTACGTA
>JAABKK020050704.1:0-11711 GCA_011634745.2 Catotricha subobsoleta | reverse complement strand
TTATATTTCAAACTACAGCTCTTGATCATCTCTTAGGCTATTATTTTAGTGACATATATGCCATATAGTGTGTTACTGACATAAACTTTTGTTCAATTAATTTCCTTTTTCTTTCAATGTTTAAATTTATCTTAAACAATTAATAATTTGTAGGCAGAAATGCTTTTTGTTATATAATTATAGTTTTATTATTTTTTCTAAAGCATATTCTATAATGACATAAAGTTTGTAAGTATGTTAACACAGGCATTGCTTTTTAACGCTTGTAACATCTTACGTCATTGTAGAAGATGCTTCACTATCACTAATTCTATTGACATTCTTATACGTTCTTTTAATCTTATATATTATAAAATCCATATATGAGACGATATTAAAATACCGCATAATCATTTTTCCTTTTCTTATTTTTTTTTGTTGGTACCTTCTATTTTTAATATATATCTTTATTTTGAATTAATAATGATTGTTTAATACAAATCTATTGCAATATTTTTTCCATTTTGAACTTATATGCTATTTATAAAAGAATTTTGATTATATGGTAAAAGATCCACTTATTACTTACTTACTAGTCTTTATCACTGATTGTCATATAATATTATGATATTGCGATGAGCGGTAAAATATCATTTATCGCCATCGTTCAAATATCGCCATAGCAAGTGAAATATCAAAATATTATATAGCGATAAATGTTATGGGCTGGGTTGAAACTACGGCTACGGCTACGGCAATAAATGGAAAGTGGATACTTACCTTATACTTATGTTTTTTTTTTTCTTTTTTATAACTTTTCAAAATCAATGATTTTGTTTCTGCTTTGAAAGTAAATAAGGACGATACGAAAATGAAATAAAATAAAAAATAAATAAATATAGATTTAAATATTTTGGTGAAGAAAAGGATTAAAAATTGCTAGACTGGAATAACACCTAATTTTTATTAGATTTGGTTATGCGTTTATGTATGACTGTAAGCAGAAAAATGCTTAAATCATTTTTTTTAGCAGGAGTCACGATTTTAATTTTATACTATAGTTGAAGACCATTAAATTTTTATGTTCACTCAATTATTTATTTATGTTAAAAATTAATTGCTTTTCACGAGAAATGAATATTTCTTTGCTACATTCAAATATGCCAACAAACTATATAGAAAGTATAAAATAAAAAATCAAGTAGATAAAACGAAAATGCAAATGGTCACTGACTCAGTCTTATCGAAAATCATATAAACAAGAACACGCAAACTAACCGTTAACCATCTATTATATAGATTGTATGACGTTGGGTTTCACTTCAAGCAATGCAGAAAAATGTATTTGAGTAAATAAAACAAACGATTAATTACATAAAGCGATGATTTATACTTTATTCACAAATATTAGATAGGTAAATATTATACAAATCCATATATTCTAATATAATTTATTTATTTTTATTTTTATTTTATTTTATGGTTTTCTTTCTATATTTTTGATATTGTGTTAAACAATACTGTTTTATTTTATTTATTTTTTATTGTTTGCATATAACTAGAACAATGTTAAATTTGTTGCATAATAAAATGTTCATGTCCTGATAATTCTGTATATTTTCTCTTATTAATTCTACACTCTAAGAGATTTACTATATTTTCACGTGTATAAAAAGCATAATTTTATGTATAAAATATTTACTTATGTTTCAATAAAAAAAAAAAAAAATGTTCTCAAACGGTATCGGTTTCTACAATTTAAAGCTTTTAGGTATTTTTTTTTTTTAATTATAAATATGCTTTACGAATAATTATTTGAAAATGATGAATGGCATTATAAAATGACCATGAATTTCTGGGTATAAAACTATTATAAATTTATTTATAATATTTCGTTTTTGTTTTTGTTTTTTTTTTAATTTATCGTAACTTTATGTAAAAGCATCAAGAGCAAAAGGGTATTAATTAATTGTATGTAAATATTTTTATCAAAACGGAATATAACAAATGTTTCCTTAACAAACAATGTTTTTTTATTTATTTATTTTTTAATTTGTGTTGTATAAGCATTTTATATTTGTATATGTTTGTGGCTTGAGTGTATGATAATAACAATGAATACAAAATAAATATGTAAATATGAATGAAACTACAATTTGTACAACTATTATATAGTGAGGTGGAGATATTTCAAATGTATGATAGCAAGTTTCTTAATAAATTAACTGATTATTTAACTAAAGGATATGAAAATCCAATTTAATGAAAATTCTCGCCGCAATAATGAAATATTTTTTTTGAAAACACCTGTAAATTGGGAGCTTAAGATTTAATTAAACTTCCTGAAAATTATTCTCATTGAATTAATTCAGAAACTATTTCTTGAAAATTATGTTTTAAAAAAACGAAAAAAACGAAAAAAACTAAAAAAATTAAAAAGAATCTAGAAAATAATTTGTATGATCGCAAGAAAATAAAATATTCTAATCAGTCTTTATACAAAATATATTCAAGTTTTTCGCTACAATTTCTATACAATTATTTTCTTGTTATTGTTTTTTTTTTTTTTATGTACTATTTAATTAATACTCTGCTTACATGCATTTATGGTTAATTATTTATTTTATTTTTTTCCTTCAAAATTTTTAATTTGAACTAAATATACTTATTTTGCTAGTTTTAATCAGAATACATAAAAAGAAAACGAAGAAATTAATTAAAATAGAAATGGGATGAAATTTTTTCAAATCTTGGTGCGAAATGCTTATGGTGTGTTTGTATGGCCATGAATGAATGATGAAAGGATTTTTTTTTTAGTAAGAAAATTATTCTAAAAAAAAAACATTTCTTTGTAAAAATATTGTCAGTTGTACATTGTTAGTGCGTTTTGGTTTGGTCTATTACTAATTTCTATTGATATATATAATAATTATTATGTCGAATGATACCAACGTGTAACTATGATCGATGTTAATAAAGATATTTTCTCACAAAAATTATATTTAAATATTTTCAATTCATAATTTTTATGTTATTTTGCGTTAGGCTCATATTATATTAATTGTAATTTTGTATTCATTTGTTCGTTATCAAACTTGTAAATTAAATATTAGATGTATATAAAGAAAATAAAATAAATTTATTTTAAAGTGCCGGTTTTTTTTGTTGTTTGTAAAAAATGCTATTCTATATTAATTTTATTTTCTAAAATAGAAAAATGGAATTTTTAAATATTATACGGCGGATAAGTAATGGAAAAGTAAAATAAATACTTGTTCGATGGATATTTAATTATATATATATACATAAAATATGTTGAGAAAATAATTGAAAATTGTGGAAGTAATGAAAAAAGACAGGCGAGTAGTGATATGATTACAGACATAGAATAATCGCATTTAATATCAGATATGATAGTTTTTCTTATTTTATTTTACTTAAATTGTATAATTATTATTAATACTATTTTTATTTTTATAGTATGGATGATTAATTAAATGTAAGAGTATATAAATTTCTTATTTGCACGAAATATCAATATTTTTTTTTTTTTTTTTACATTTATGTTATGTTCACATTTATGCTTTTAAGATTTACTTTTCGATAATAGAATATGGTATAAATTGTTGTTGTTGTATTTAGTCTTTAAATTTAATGATGAAAATATTTATAGTCTTAAGTAGGCAGTTTTTCCATCATTAAATGAAAATATTATTGTAAGTGTTAATTAGTATAGAAATTTTCGTCATGAAATATAATTACCCCATTTCGTTGCTTATTCTGAATAAATCAGATTTATTTATTTTAATCATTATTTATGTGTTCAGATGTCAGAATAATTTTCGATTTTATTTTGTGTCAGAATTTTTATTTCTATTTCTGACATCTAAATTCATTCAATTATAATTCTATTTTTATACCTACGAGTAATAAGCTATGAGACTTTCAATTTGTTTTCAATGAAAATTTCATAATTAGTCATTTTAAGTTAACCATATTTCTTTTGTATAAAAAAAAAACAATAGACAAAAACTATTAGAAATGAAATAAAGAACAATCTGTTGTCTACATACAAAATGATAATAAATAATATTGGCTGTTTAGGTTTACTTAATGTTTAGTATAACCACAATTGTTTGTTTTTTTCTTTGTACAAACTAACAAAAATAAATTAAATATTTTATGAACAAAATAAATGGAACTATTTACAATGATTCGTTTGATTAAAATGAATAATAATAAAAAAAAAATGAAAAATTACTTTTATTAACTAATTTAAACTAAATTTTAATATATAATATTTTTAATTTATATAATGATTTAATGAATATTTCCCGTATTAACGTACATTTCTCTATCTTGATCCGAAATCATTGAATAATTTGCTGAATCGCGATCTTCAGGTATCGATGATGAAGCAATACTGTGACATAATAGTGGATCATGTAAAAGTTTTGAGAATGTATGGTGTCCAGCACCAAGACCCAAAATGCCATAAGGTGATTCAGCATTTTGTACATGAGGTACGCGACGTAGAAAATGTGGATTTGAATATCGTATACCATTCGGAAGTGTTGTGTGTAGTTGAGTTTTTGAGGCATTCGGTGTAAAGAGCTGTGAACGAAATTGTTGCTGTTGATGGCATCCAATTGGTAGAGGCATTGTACTACAGTGAGTATAATCATGTCGTGGTTCAATAGTTGCACGTGATAATGGTAATGTTGCACTTGATTTATTATCATTATTAAAACTTGACATTCTCATATTTGTTGATCGGCCGAATGGTTCTTCTTGTATAACAGGCTGAGGAGGTTTTGCAATTACTTTTGGTGGACGAGGACGGATAACAACTTCATCGCGTTCTTCACCCGAATGGACACCACTTGAAGATGAATCTGATGGAGCCCGTTCTGGTGGTGATGTTGAACTTTCGGTTGACATGGTTTCTGATCGAGGTGTTAGTGCTTCATTTGGAACACCAGAATCAGCTCTTCGAAGACATCGAGGTGTTAAAGTAGATGAAATCTATAAATTGCAATGGTGATGTTATAAAAGGGGTCATACTAAAGAGTATAGATAATATCTACTATTGATTTATTATTTTATTATATTATGCTTACATGAATCTCATTTGTATGCACTGTAACGGTCACAGGTGCAAGCGGAATAATCAATTGCTCTGGTAATCCTAAATATGAATCTGATTGACTTGGTATTGGTGGCTCTAAGTCTCGTGTTGATGCATATGTCACACTATCATCGAGCACACATTCTAAGAGTTTACCTTCTTCAGATGTATCATCAGCAAGATCGCAATTTACTCCTAATCCACTAAAATGGAGCAAATCACCTGTAGGACCTCTTAATGTAGCATAGTCTCCGTCATCAGTCTCCCCTGGAGCCGAGGACAAACATAACGAGGTTCGACGGCCCGGATTGCTATTTATTTCAAATGATATAGTTTTTATAAATAAATTATGAAAAAATAAAAAAAAAAACGAAAAAATAAAATTATAAAACACAAACAGGCACTTAAACATTTTGACAAGCGTGAAGACAAATATAAACTGGCAAATTAAACAATAATATTTGAACACAACATTAACATACATAAAATGCAATAATTAAATTAAAACATACGTATGAAATAATAATATCATTCAACATACATAATAAAAATCAGGGATAAAAAAACAAGTATGAAATAAAGAAGGCAGGGTATTTTCAATAATCTACTTGCATAACATTTATTTCATGAAAAAAAGAATCCTAGATATTTCATCGTAAGATAAAAAAAATCTTTTTGTTTTGCATTCAATTTTAATTAAATAATAATCAAATAATTATCTGCGCATTTTATAAACTATGGAAGTAAGTAGTAAGTACGAATACATTTACTTATGCTGATATATATCCGATTTTGAATTCTCGTGCCGAATTACATACAAGATGCACTAATTTAATCGAACTCTTTGTGTGTATATGTCTAACATGAAAACACAGTTAACAATAATAAACGATTAAAAATTAATATGTTCAAGAATATTCAAATCTACAATGAACTCAGAATAAATGTATGTGACCTATAATAAAAACCAAACAAATAATAATAATAAAAAAAACACATTTAACGACAATAACGTGCGACACAAATAACTAAATAGATGTTGGTTTGGTTTTTAGATTGGTTACCGCTTGCCGTCATGTTCTGCCAAATCGTGATCAGATAACGTACTCGGTACTTCATTAAAGGTAACTTTTAATTTTGGTGAGCTTGGTGTTAATTTGGGCCAATAAATTGTATCTTCACCATTATGATTATGGTGACCCATTTGATGGCGTCCAATTCTAGGCGACACAAGTAATGGTTGTGTTACAGGTGATCCCATAATTTCGAGTGGTGGTAACTTAAAATTCCATCTTCGTTTTGCTGTTAATCCTAACCATAGGACAACCCAGAAAAATATGTGCATTACAGAGGCTAGCGCTAAAAAAAATAAAAAAAAATAGGACAATATTGATTATCTATGTCTGCTTTATCGTTATTCAGTTAAAACTTACCAGCTGCTAGGACTGCTCCATCTAAACTTCCTTTATAAATGGCACTGAAATCATGCATTAAAGGCGCTTTAACTACAGCTAAAGCTAATACAAAACAAAGTGATGCACAATGTGCAAAGTAGGCCCAGGTGTCACCAGTTTTAGTTGATATCATTCGTCGATCTCGAATTCGAGATGACAGTCGTCCATGTCCATAAAGATATAAAATTAGTGATGATGATATTATTAAAAAAATTGATAATAAGTACAAGGACAGTGTAACAATTCCATTCAGTAAAAGGGTTGGTGTCTGCAAAATGTCGGAAATAAATTAATATTTTAAAAGATGTTCAACCTCATTTAGGTACTTACCTGTAATGGTAGCTGTTGTCCAACAATTTGTAGTTTGTATATAACAGAAATTCCACAGAATCCAAGTAAAATATCAATAGCATTTGTTATCATTTGAAAGCTAAAAACGATAGCAAATGGTTTTGAGGTACCCCAGAAAACACTAGGATAACGAGCTGACCATACTAGAAGTGCAAATACAAGATTTAGAAATTCTAAACTCGGTGGACGAGACCAATTTTTAAGATCTATAATTCAGAAAAAAAAAATCACAATTTATATTTTTCATTCATTTTTTTCCGTAGCTTTATTTTACTTACCGATTTCTTTATTAACATTTAAATATTTTTGAATACAGCCAGCAAAACCATCTAAATGAATGGCTGTGGTAGTAATATTTCCTGGAACAGCACCAATAAGTGAAGCCGATTCTACATGCACATCTACATTTTTACTCCCATCAATAATGTTATTATTAATAATCTTCTGATCAATATTATATTCCCTGTACTCTTCAATGTTTCCGGAAAATCTTTTGATCTTTTTCAACCCTGAGCTATTTTTATTATTTGACGGTTTGATTTCAATAATTTTTGAATCTGTAGATATTGGGGTTGATGGTACAATACCTTCCATTGGTCTCACAATATGAATATTGCTGTCTTTAACATTTTTTTTAACATTTACATTTTCCAGTTGACCTGGTATCTCATCAACGGTTTCAACAATTTTCGCATGATTTGTTGGTGAATGTTTCTTTGAGTTTTTTGTCACTTCAAATACAGTAGATACTTCAAATTCATTAATTTTATCGAAATCAAATTTTTTATTTGGCTTTAACTCCAATTTCTCATCCACATCATCACCTTTTCTATTGTTTTTTTCTTTTTTATTGCTAGACCGTGTTGTATACTCACCCTCACCTAACTCTTTTGCATTTGGTTTTTGTCCAAATTCATTTCTCCCAGAATGTTTTCTACTACCACCTCCATTTCCCTTACCATTATTATATTGTCGATTACCGATTTTAGTTCGTTCATGGTGTTTTTTATTGTTTTCAGCATTTACTATTTGATCTGCATTTACATTTGTTTGAACAGACGTTATTTTAGTTTCAGCTGTTGCCAATGTTGACGTTAGCGTTTCAATTTCTAATTTTTCGTGTGTATCGAAAAAATCCGTTTCATCAAAACTACCAGGATAAAATTTTTCAATTAAATGAGTCTTTTCATATAAAATTTCATTCTGAGGTGAACGAAAGGTTTTTGTATCATTATGTTCATCGGATACATTTTGGTATGGTGATGTCATGAAGGAAAGTATAACCAGACGATCTTGATGGGCTACCATAAAATCCAATTCAGTTCTCCAAATATGTTCTGAAAATGAATAAAGATTATAAATAAGCATATAAGTATATTTGTACAATTACTTTTTATTTAAAAAAAAAGGGATGGACAGCATAATATAAATTAAATTGATTTTGAGAAGGGAAAATGGTATATTGCACGATAAAGGCACATTTACCTAACGCATTTCGAATATTTTCTATGTAATTAATTATTATTGTATTGAAAATGACTATACTGCAATTAGTATTTTTATAGAATTTAAGCAAACAAAATAAATAAAAAGTTAATGATGTTGTGTGATATGACAGCATTTTCAGTCACTAAAATGGTCATAATTGTTGACCAAATGACCTCACCTTTGGACTGTTGGAAAGTTTAATAAATTCTCTTATATATATAAGTTTTTGTTCTATGGTTCTTGAAAACTTTTGGTGTGAACTTCAAATTATGAAAAAATTAAACTAAAATTTCCACTTTAAAAATCATAACTTTAGAACGGATTCAGCGCACATATTTTTTTTATCATAATTTAGGTGGAACTTTAGGTAACTTATTTGCAAAAAGACTTTTTTGATATTCATAGATTATCTATTTTTTTTTTCAAATAGTTTGGTACCAATCAATGCCCATTTTAACATTCTTAGTAGGTACATAAAATCGACTTCCCGGAGTACAATCTAGTTGTAATTTTGCACGTGCTAATTTTTCCGGCCGAGAATTCTAAAAAATAAACTGCATTTGAAAAAATTGAAAATCGATAAAAAAAATGTCATGCTATACTTTTAGAAGCTGACAACTATTTGTTATTTATTGTGTTAAGAAGAATAAAGAAGATTACGCTGAAATCATGAATTTTATTTTTTTTTGATTTATTGTTACTGTCAATCAAACATGTTAAAATATTTATATATGACAAATAAAAGTTCTTATTCAATTACAATTTAATTGTTAAAGTGATTTGTGTTTTATTATTTGAATACACTACATGTGAAAAACATATATGAATTATAGATTTGTTTTTTTACTTTATTTTTGAGAAATTTGGAAAATAATAAAGTATTGGTTTCGTAATTTTTTCGTGCTCTTTTTTCCGGTTTTTTTCCTTACAAAAATGAATGTGTACCAATCCATTGGCAGCTTGTTTTTTATTCTATCTATTGTTAATTATGTTTAAAGTGAGCATAGATTTAACACCCAATGAAACCCTTCTCTTCCAGTCATATTCATTTCTTTATTTTATTCCGGATAAATAAAATGCCGTATACTTACTCTGTTTCATTATTAAATTTTAAATCCTTTCTTTCATCGCAAGATTACATATTACATTCGAGTACCTATTATATTTTCCACCTTTATTATAAAAATGATAAGCATCATACTCGCTATACTCACAGTCAAAACATAAAAAAGATATCTTTTTTGCTTTTTTTGTTTTGTTTCTGGATTATCAGAGCTCTATTCCTAGAAAAAAATTTTCGCCGTTATATTATATAATGATAATCATCATGAAAATACGTATTCAGATAATGAAAAACAGTTCAGTACTATCTTCCCGTTCCGTGTAGCTATTTTCTTTTATTGTACAATAGGGAGTCATATAATCAAAACCGGAATACATTTTCCTTATTTTATTATAAAATGTGAGTTGAGAGTTTTTGTGTAGTCTGTAAACGGTATTAAAAAAATTATAGAAAGGTATGCGTTTGCTTTTTTTTTTTTTTTAATTTCGTTGAAAAATGGTAACCTAAAAGCTTTTATCAGTTTTATTACGCTTAATGATTTCTTGGGTGTGCAATTAAAATATATTTATAGCATAATCCATTTTGATATAATAAATTGAAATTTCACATATTAAGATATTAACATATAACTTGCACTGAAAACGAAATATATATAAATTTTTATGGCTATTACCTAACGTGGATATCCTTAAATAACACTTGACCACCATCTTTATGGATTCTATAGTTATTACTTTTGATCGAATATCTGATATAAAAAGATCTACAGTTGTTCAACCAATCAATAAAATAAGACTATAAAAGTCTGAAACAGGTCAAACAAGACAATATGGGTAAAGGAAAATTGTTTAAATTATTATGTTAACCTCATACAACAGTTATGACCAAATAGTCATATAAATCTTAATTACAAATATAATATAATAGCACGCCCATGAACATATAAAACCGCATTCTTGTGTATATGGGGATATCATGTAAAGTAATTAAATAATAGAACCTTGTGTTTCGGTTGTTTGATGTTAGGTTGTGTGCCATACCAATAGACTTCGTGTAATAAACTCCACTAATTAACTTAGTTGTTCGTTAAGCAATTATGCAAGAAAATTCAATACGTGCTTTGAAGAAAATACGAAAATTTTAAGCGAACCTAATATTGAGATATGAATCAGATTATATGTATATATATGTACTGATTTGAAAGATCCTAAAATACTTTACATTTCTTTAACTTATTTTTGTTATATTATGAGCTGCGGATATTATTGATTTCTATATGCCATATCTACACTTGAATGGTTATTCAAAATGCAATACATAAGTTTTAATGGTCTAGAAATCAATAGCTGCATGACTGTTGCATTATAACGGATTTTCGAAAATTAATTGCGATATATAATATCGAATATCCACCATTATATTTATTTTATGATAAACTATACAAATTTATATTCTTTAAGTCTAGTTATATTCTCTGCATGGTTTTGATTATATTATAATCTCTAATGAGGTTGAAAAACCTCTCATATTATTTTATATCATCGTATCGCATCACCATTAATTCAACAAGTCAGTATACGAATGATATATATATATATATATTATTTATTAAATATGTTCATCTGGAATAGACATTTTAATTTCCTCAAGTAGATATATTTCTAGGGTTTATATAGGAAAAATAAATGAAAATAAAAATAAAAATAAGTATTATCTATTCTCTTCAACACGTACAATTACTTATATATTAGTTTTTGTATCAGTTAGATAATGTAATTTAAAATAGGAATAAGATAGTAGATATATAATTTGGTACGTCCATGTTTAGTAAATAGAATGAAGGAATTGCATTAAATAATGTGTGTTTCAAAATCATCGGGATGTATTGATATATAATATATATAATGTATGTGTAAATATAAGCATATTATACTCTCAGAAAGATATGTAGCTGATGGTTAAATACAAAAAATAAATTATCTATTAATTCCCTAGAAAGTGAATAAAATAAAATTAAAGAGTTGATTCTAACGAAACGAAGATAGAACTGTTTTGACAACGTTTATTGTTGTATAGAATTATATTTACATAAGATTTAATTATTTAACCAATTTTTTAGAAATTAAAGTTGCCGTTACACAAGTTCCTTTTGACTGCCGATATTTTTCTTGTTCGCAAAAATAGTTTTATTTTCTTCACGTTTTAATGATAATAATGGAATTAAATATATATCTACTCAATAATTTTT
>JAABKK020050693.1:0-11715 GCA_011634745.2 Catotricha subobsoleta | reverse complement strand
GACAGTTTTTAATTCTCTCTTAAAGTAGTTTTATAGAAACAAATATAAAATTGTAAAGTTTAACTAATCAATTTTAACACTATTTTAGATAATCTATTTTGCAGCATTATCTTAAAACAGTTTTAGTACTGTTATAAAACAAGCTGTTTATTGTGATTTATACTTACTCAACGCAATAATAGTCTTTGTTACAGTAAATTTTTAAAATTTATTCATACTCTTTAACAGAAAAATAATAATTCCATTTAAATGGCAATATTAGCCGCAAATGGAGTGAAAAAATACGATGATACATTTTCATTGAAGGATTTTAAAATATATCCATTTACAGTTTAAATATCACGCTATATCGTTGTCGTATTTCTCAACATTTCACTAGAAATTATTTTCTTTTTTAACAACTTTTTAACCTACTCTTATTTAAGAATTTTGGTTTTTCAACTTTTATCACGTTTCCAATATTTTTTTTTAGGGATAGCGATTGCACAACACTTTTATACAATCATTTTCATTTCACATTTAGTACCGGATGTCGACCATATGAAAAGAATTTCGTATATATATTGAGTTATTATATGCCGACCATATGACTTCCGGTTCCGATGGGAGTTAAGTTTAATAGTTTCTGCTTTCAATACATTAAAAAGGTGAATATATAGGAATAACATATATGAACTACCCTAATGGAAAAAAATCTATGAAAATCCTGTAAAAATATTTCAAAAATTTGTTGCCAATGATTTATAAAGAATTTAAATTCTTTGGAAATCTTTCTTTAATTTTCGAAAATAAATTCAATTCGTTGCAAATTTTTTGGTTATTTTTCCATAAAATTAAAATACGTTGAAAAATCTTTAATTAAATTTATAAAATATAATAATTTTTTGAAAATTCTTATATAAATATATATAATCGTCAAAATTTTATGCTTCGATGTGACAATTCGTCACATCTTAATGTTTAATTTTTGGCAAGTGACTCGATTGGATAATGTTTGTACTACCAGTTTGGGATAAAAGATTTCCATTTTTGACTCATCGACAAAAACCATAGGGAGGACCCTCGGATGAAAAAAAAATATTATTCTCTTGTGTTTCTCCATGAATTATGAATTTTTAAGTCGTTTGAAGCAAAGAAAAATTTGAAACAGATTTTCATGTAGAAAATTACCGAAGAATTTTCTTTTTTTTAAATTACTAAAATGTATTAAAAATTCATGACTCGTGGAGAAGACACAAAAATGGACGCCAATAAAATTTCAAAGGTTTATTTCGTATTAGGGTAAGCGTAAGACCATAAAATGTATAAAAGAGTTCAATGTACTATCCGTGGTAATTTAGAAATCATAAAGCGTATAAATGAACGTATTTTTTTATGTGCTAAAGATGACATATGCTTAGCTTAGCCTGAAATCATAAAAAGAAAATTTGAAGCTTATAATTACAGTTTAAATATTATTGAGTGGGTACTTACGATGCAATTTCGCTATTATTAAAAAGCAAGATTCAAAAATGTTTAAAGTCATGAAAAAAAATCACGTTTTCAAAGTGCATTTCTGAGAATTCATTATTTGAAAGAACAATTAAAAGAGATGCCAACTTTCAGTACTATTTTTTAAAATTAATTGATGTAAAAGGAAAAATGATCAAAATTTTCTTTATTAGCACATTATCAAACCAGTCTCGTCTCTTATCTAATACTTTGAAAATACCTAGAGCAATATAAAATATTACCATTCAATATGCATATTCGAAAGTTTTATAGAGTATTTTGTATTTGCGGTGGCTATGATATTGAGAGAGTCGGTTCAACCAAATTACTCACCGAACAAATTAAAAGTATTATTAACACGAAAACTTTTACTGTGCTAAATTTGCATCACTAGATTGTTATGCATATATGTATAACTTTTACGGCACATAACGGAATAGGAAACACTTTTTGGATGAAGTTTGAGTTTTTTGTTAAAAAAAGTATTATGTAACTATTTTCCCAGTTGTGATTTTTATTTCGTTAACAAGAGCACATTAATAACCGCTAGGCATTAAAGTAGTAATAAAATTATTCAACAAAAAAAAAAACAAAAAACAATTACAATTCAAACTTATAAATAAATAATCCTCTATTTCGCTTAATAGCTTAATGCATATTTAAATGTATGTAATTTAAGACTTATTTACTTTAACTACAATAAGCTCTAAAATTATCATTAAAACATATTCATTATTAAGATGCAAAACTGAAAGTTTTATTAGTTTTTAACGTGATTATTGTTTAGAAATGTTGTCTGAACCAGTAGAGAATAATGTACTTGTACTAATATTGTAGGTATATAAAATATCAAAAACTCAAAAACCAGAAACAAAATATTAATACGTAAATTCCAAATGTGCCACTACGTACTTATGAACTTCTCTTTGACATAAATATTCGCCTAAAATTTAATGGACTGAAAGAATTATTTCTGTGAAAATACATTGGCTCTGTTTTGCATAAAATGTGGTTCAAACAATTTTTTTTTTTTAACATACGGAATAGAAAAGGTAATATCATGCGAGAATTTAATGAGCCTTCACAAATTGAGATTTATACTTATTTGAAGGTGTTATTCTAATGACTTTTTACGTACCATATTTGTTAACATTTATTATATTACATGTATTATATTTGAATATATTTTAAAGAGAGACAGGTGAAGAAAAAAACCTTAAGCAAAATATTTAAAAAGAATTTTTTGTTGTTTACTTAGAATTAATTAAACCACAAACATATGAATGAAGAATCAGTTCAATAGAAACCATTAATAAATTCCTGTATTTTGCTTTATTTTTCTAAATAATTTTCAATATTATGCATTAATGAATTGAACAGGAAAACAAGTGCTTTAATCATTAAATTTTTATGTAATACAAATATAGATACAAAATGCGGTAAACATGCAACTTACTTCTACTATGACATTACAGTATAAAAGTAATTTTGAATTAAATGAAATGCAATAGCAATTAGCAAATTGTTAAAGAATATATAAATTACAAATCGTTCGATTGAAAATCGAATTTATTCAAATGTAGATATCATTCCTTAACACAGAGACTGAATGATTTTTTTTTTTTTTTAATATGAATACATCGATCAAAATCGATTCCAGATTTAAATGAGATTCTTTGAATGGTGTCAATGTGCTCTTGCAAATTTAATGTCAAGCTGTTTCCTTGTTGAACTTTTAATTTTTATACTCATCCTCGCATAATCTCTAATGTTTGGAAATTTTCCATGCGTAAGTACTTTTTTTTTACGTTCCTATTTTGTAATTCGTATTTTCTTCTTTTTTTTTTCGTTTTTAAACATTAAAAGCACCTGGTTGACAGCAATAATTGGAATTTCTTTTTAACTTATCTTCGTAAACGTTCCGATTTTAACATACATTATATGTTAGAATAAACGACTATCTCTGGTTCTGAAAGTTAAAAATCCATAAATTATTTGGAATTGACTGCCCTATAAATATCCAGGATATTACAAAGCATATTTTATTAAACATAAAAATTGTTAATTATATCTACTTTAAAAACAGCTTCAGATAGAAACATTGTTGCTTAAAATAGAAATTCAACTGTATTCTTCCTATATTTTATTATTTTAGCTATATGTATTAAGTCAATATACCAGCAATTTGAAAAAAAAAAAAAAACATTTCCTATGTATCCGATTTTGTCTTTTAAAGGATATTTGGGTACAGGAAGAGACTTTATCAAAAAAAATATCTCACAAATCTAAAACGAAAACCAAAATAAACACTAATGGCCGATTTATGTTTGTTAACATGTTCAACGGAATCATTGCGTTTGCGAAAATTTTACAAATTCTTCATACAAAACATGTCAAATTTTCGCAAACCCAATGATTTTGTTGAACATGTTAACAAACATAAATCGGCCTTAATAATCGAGCATATTTTGCTGATAAAACTAATATATTTTTAAATCTTTGCTAGAATTATTCACAGTATATTTGAAATATTGATAGTTTGATTTTTCTGAATAATTTAATATTGAACAAAATCCGGTATAATAATGTTTACAGATCACACCAATTGACCATTGTCAATTTTTCACTATAATCGAAAATAATTTGTCACAAAGATATCTAATAACTCGACTGGAATTTAGTTCCACATGTAAAGCAGTGGTTTAGAACATAATATAAATGAATGTGTCCATAAAAATGATTTAAATTTTAGAGACGTTAGAAAACTGATTTCAATATTTAAAATCATTAGATGTAATCATACGAGTAGTAAATTCAAATCGTACCTTATTCATTTCTTACATTTTAAAAATCAAAAACGTTTTCAAGACACCATCATTTTCAAACAATACCCATTGTTAAATATGTTATATAATAATTCTAATATTTATATATACACTTATAGACAAAATTAAAAATGTGTCACAACTAGGCGTAAGCATATTTTATCCACAAAATAAATAGCTTCTTATCAATAGAAGAAATAAGACTGTTCCGAAGTTTTTCGCTTCCATTTCTCTTCATACCACTCACAATCAGACACAAATTTAAATATTTATATATAGTGTAGATAATGGCTACAATCTACATGCAAAAAATCATATATTATTATCAATTCAACTTTTATTCAAATTTATTTAATGTTACCAATGAATGGTGCCTAAGCTCAACTCTTACATTCTCCTCCCTTTCAACATTTACAACCTAAAAGCTTATAATATAATAAAACCTGTTTAAAAAAAATAAAAATAAAAAATTGTATATATGAAGAGGTAAAAAAGGTTTAATTAGGGTTGTTGAATAGAAAATGATAAAATGTTTTTAGCTTATTTTTGGTTGTTTAATGATTTTATTTCATAGTAAATACCCGGCAAGGCAACCTATATGGAAATTTCATTTATTTTTTTTTTTTTTGTATGTCTAGGTAAAGGTAAAAGAACCCAAAACCTGTCATACCATACAAAAATCGCATCACTTGTTAGAATAAAATGACTTGCTTTATATTATGTAAATTTATTAACCATGCTTTTGATATAAAGTCAAAAGGAAATTGTAATAACATTTTTATTTTTTGTGTTTTTTTTTTTTGTTTTCATTCTTCTTAAATTTTTTGTTGTTGTTGTTGTTGTTGTCATTTGACTTCTATTTTTTTTTTCTTCTTCCTATTGGTAACTTTAAAACTAAGCGAAAACGAACGAGAGAAGAAAAACAAGTAAAGAGTTTTATGCGGTGATGTTGAGAACATCTAAATTCACATTCTTATCTTACATAATATAATTTTACATTTATTTGGAAAAAGCTTCACATAAAAGTAAATTGCCATAATATGTATATGTTGAACATGAAGGTATTCAGTATATTTGTTATGTCGGGATAGAAATAGGTAACAGAGGCAGAATAGTATATATATTGCATAATAATATATGGTTATACGTGACAAATACAAATATGTTTTAGATGTGCACAGATTTTCTGATATAATTTTATAAAGTGTATATATATTCCAACATCATCTACTATCCGCCAAACCTCCACCACTTCTATTATACAATATACATAGATATAACCATAACAATATAAAAAAAAAAATAAAAAAAAATAAAATAGGTGAAGAGCAAGAAATATTTTATAAGGGGCTAAAAATGGTATATGATATTAGGAAGCGTATATTTTATGTGTCGCTGTAGTTATAGATAGATATATATATTATTTAAACTTATAACTTATAATACACACTCACTCCTTCACTCATTCACTCATTCACTCACTCACTCACTCACTCACTCACGCACTCACAATATATATATACCAAAGTCAAAAATATAATATAAAATATATGTTTAGGTAATGTGGCTTTAAGATTTACTTCGTTAAATTCAAATTTTCCCACATTTTAAGCTTATTTAGTTTATTGTACTCATGTTGATAAGTATATACAACAATATACATAATATTATGCTGTTGCCAGATATGTATAGACATGTAAATATAGTAATGTAATGGTTATTATAGGTGCGTGTGTTATTTATTTTGATGTTGATGGCTTTCCGGGAATGTGTTTACTTTAATAATGATCATAATTTTCAGATTTTGATTATCCTCGAGGGAATCTCTAAACATATATATGTGTACCTATTTCAACTCACTTCTAACATAATATTATTATAAAAGTTATATTAAAACACATGCGGTAAAGTTAGTCATTTTTGTTTTTTTTTATCTTTCTTTTTTCTTTTCATAAATATGAACATGGAATTGTAACAGCTTGCAGAAAAAGCACTTTTCCAAAAAAACAAAAAACAAAAAAAAATATTAATATTTGTTTTAATTTTACGATAAAATTAGGAATACGGAGAAATAAATAATATTGCTGAGAAGAAAATTTCAAGTGCGGTTTTAATTAGACAGAAAATCATTATTTACAAAGATGATGCCTTCATTTAGGCTTAATATTTTTATTACCTGTATGTATTTGCTCAAAGATTTTTCATTTAATGTTTATGCATGATTTATATAATATTTGTATAAATTACCTTTCATCTAATTTTTGTACCACATTAAAACTAAAATTTTAATGAAAACATCTGACGTTCATACGTTTTATCAAAAACGAAAAACAAAAAAAAAAAAAATGGTGTTTTCGAAATAAAAATAACTATAAAGTAGTAGGTAGAGAAAAAGGTACCCTACTCTAAATAAAAGAGATATATTTTGTACATTAAATTTTCGTTTCCATTCGTTTCGACCTAAATATATTTAGTGCTTTTACCGCAAACTTTCATTAATGGTGTCAGCCTTTTTGATGTCCTCAAAACCTTATTTAACATGACACCAAAAATAAATGTTGAAGTTTTATAATTCCTACCGAAAATTTGTAATAAATTTTCTAAATGTGAAGTACCTATACATTTTTTATTTGTTATATTCAGAGAATGGATGCTTACATTATTATATATTATTTCTGTATATTATGGTTAATTTTTGAATTATACAAATGTTGAATAGTTCTTTGTTTTTTTTTAAGTAAACCGCATTTTCTTATTCTTTTATATGGGCTTACTTACATCAGTAAATAAACAACATTTAGAGCTTTCTCTCTAATTATAATAATTTTCCATACGAACCGTCGTACGTTCAGGATTATTTCACTGGTTTAAAGGTGCTTTCGAAAAAAAAATTCTTATTGATGCATATCTTTATTAATAAAAACAACAAAAGTGTTTCAGATAAAAAATTAAAAAAAAATATTTTCATCTTGATGAACTCAGAATCAATATTAGTAAGTAATTCGTTCTTGGAAACGAAACAAAAACAAGAAAATGAATACAATAACAAATAATATTTTGATGATCATTTCTTTAAGCATATTTGTCTAATAAATTATGGTCGATTTTAAAACATATTTTTAAACGTGAAGAAACCCATATAGCAATTATGAAAGGTCTTGGCCGCCCAGATTACTGAATGGTATGCCAATAGTTTAGGCATAAAGTGATTCACTTCAAATGGCATTAGAACCTAAACGAATGAACGGATTTTCGTGATTAAAAACGGGAATGAAAGGTAATTTAATTGCATGTAGAATCAGTAAACTTTTTAATTTCTGTTTCTAGAACTCACTGTGAAAAGCACATTACTTTTTTTTGCAAAAAATGATGTATGGGACAAAGGGTTGCTTCCGTGACGCTACCCTATCTTATACATATAGAATTTTTCTGGGGACCAAGACCTTTCAGAATTGCTATATGGGTTTCTTCGCAGCAGACCCATCGACCACAGTGTAATTATTTGATCAATTTTATTTCACCAATCCCGTCTAAATTCAATTCTGCTTTAATAGAGCTGTAATACGAACAGAGTATTAAATACATCAAATTCATCCACAATTTCAAGACCCTAACAAAAAAAAAACACCGTTTAAATGAAAATGTGCATACATTAAATTAAATAAATTTATAAATATTGTAAACAAAATGTTTTTATTTAAATTTATCTCCCATTGTTGGAAATTTCCATTTTCAATAAATAATTATTTTATTCAAAAATATTCGGAAATTAAATGTTTTATTTTTGTGTGTAATTTAATGTATATTTAATAGCAAAAAAAAAAAAAAATATTATATGAATGGAATACATGATTGCTACAATTGTAATTTATTTTATTCACAAAATATTATATGATTGCATTGAATGTGTTTACCGGTTTACGTATTCATATACAGAATGTCCGATATGGTGAACAGATAGCAATGCCATTATAAATAATATTTAGATGCTAATTAATCATTTAGATTAGATTCATGTTTATTATATACATATCTGAATAACACACATATGTATAATAGACAGTATCGAATTACCCACAATTCATTTTATAACTATTATGGAGGTTCGAAAAGCGGCCATTGTAATTGATGTCATTTATTATATGTATATATAAATGTATTGTATTAACGATTTAAAAAAAAAAGGATTTCACCATTTTTCGATATAACATTTTTTTAGTTTAAAGTCAATTATAAATTATAAAGTTTTATTCATGAGAATTCTATACATATTAATAATAATTTATTTAATTGATTTTATCATTTTACTAATAATTATGAACAATATGGATGAATGGAATCCGTTAGATTATGTATCTTCCCACTTAAGTGGTAATATCTATATTTATAAGAGAAAAAGGAATACTGTCGTGCAGTCACTTAGAAAAATGTTGAAAATTTATATCACGTACTTGGCAAGTGTTCAAAAAAAAAAAAACGGAAAAAAGAAAAGAAATCGTAGACATCACCCCCACCTGCCTTTGACGTGAACGTGATACCAAATGAATTGAAATCTGAAAGATTAAAGATAATCGGAATGATAAAATACTAACATATGATATTGATTTATGAATTTTTTTTTTTTTTTTGGTACTATTTTTAGAAGTAAAAAAAAATTGTCTTCATAATTAAGTTTGCATTGAAATGAATGAATGCGCCTGTTTCTATAAGCATATAGTCTGATAAACTAGTACAGCATTTAAATGGATAAAGTACCGAAAGTACAAAAAATAAATTTTCATTTGTTTGTAACCGTGACTGGCGAAGGTGTGACAATGGCTGTCGGCAATAAAATATTGTTCATTTAAAATTTATTATATTTCATGAACGTATTGAACAAATACATCGGAAGTATTTATTATTATTTTTTTTTTTAAATTTTGAAATGAGTTTACGCGATAAATCTTAAAATCAATATGAACAAGTCAGCAATAGCTACGATGCAAAAATATGGATTATGGAAAAACCTAATTCTAAAAGTTTTATATTTTTTAAAGTAATCACAAAACACACAATTTAATTCACGGATTTCTCATATTTGCGAATAGCTTTTATATGTATGAAGACTTTTTCAGAATTACTTAATCGTAAAAATAAAAATACATCGAAAAGCTTCCTCGCTATAAATCAATATATAAGGAGATTATAATAAAAAAAAAAAATATTATTATATAAACTGAGCATTAATATCATTGTCAGAAAGTTATAAAATAAATTTTCATTTGAAATTAAAACCAAATAAATAAAAAAGAAAAAAAATAAGAGATAAGCAGAAAGTTCTAATGCATTTATGATTTTTGGTCTGCCGTGCATAAAAAAGAAATAATTTAAAGAAAATAGAAAACACAAAAATCAAATCTAAAAAATATATATATAATATATATATGATATGACAATCTGAATATGAAAATTTTTAAAAGCATTTCAATGCTTATTCACTAGTGCAGATTATTTTCTTTTTTCTTTCTTTTTTTTTGTTTGTTATACAACATGAAAGCGTGAAACGTGAACACGTCATCACTACAAAACTTTTCATTTAAGTATATTTTAGTTGAATAAATAACATAGAGTAAAGCAATGCATAGAAAATAGAATACATAGAAATGTTAAATAAATAAATGAATAAAAAAAAAGGGAAGAAAAATAGTTGACTTGTTGAATTGTTATATTAAAAAATATTGACATAAAAATCTTTTATCTTTTACTTTAGTACGTTATTTCTTAACACTTCGATAAAAAAAGGTCATACAAAAACTTAGAAAAATCCATTCAATAAATCGATTTCAAAAAGTTAGTTCTTGTGTTGACCATGATTGGGTTTCATATATTTTTGAGTGGCGCTGGTATGCTTTGTATTCCAAAACAAGTAATGGTGCGCCACCAAATTATAGAAGATTTTGTCGAACGTATTGAATCTGTTAACTAAAACTATACTAAAAAAAAATCAATCTATTTCTTCAATTTACAACAAATAACTGATACCAGATAATCGATAAAATCTAATATCACTATCTAGTTTTATAGTTTCTTTATAGCTAACGACAAACCATGTGTTGTTGTTCAATATGCATAACATTGAATTATATCCATAAACAACCAATGTACAATGTTTCGCTTTTAATTTAAATTTTTTTACGTTCATTTTATTTTATTTTTTTTTAAAATAAAAACCACAACTACACAACAAGCATGCAGAAAAAAAAATGTAACAATTTTCCCAAAATTTAGATAAAAAGGGTATGAAAGAAATTTTCGGATCAATTTATCTTCAACCGACATATAAGTTTAATCTGTAGTTCATCCGCCAAAGCAAAACATGAAAATTGCGACCGTTTTTCAACCGTGCCATGTAAATACATATTTTTACAATATTCAGCATCGTTTGTATCTGGAGAAAAAAAAAACAAACAAACACGAAAAAAATACTGAACCAACATGTACAAGTTCTTTTTTAACCCCTCCCCCCCCCTTCTCCCTCCGTATCATAATAAATAAAGGTAAACGTGTAAAATGTATTTAGATTTACGTATAAAGTAGGTAATGTTAAAGGATAACTTCTATATACATTACACGTATATACTATCTACAATTTCACAGAATTTGTTACATGCTATATATGCGACTAAAAAAGAATATATGTATATGTTTTGCTTTGTTGGATTGATTTACATCTGGGGACAAAAAAAAATAAAAAATAGAACTGAAGCCAATCAAAACGGAAGAAGAAAAAAAAATCTATATGATTTGATAATTTTTTTTTGAATAAGGAATGTTTTATGACGAAATTCATGTGTATTGTATAGATACTCAACATAAAAATAAATGAATAATATTGTGACAATAAGTTGATTTGAAATTGAAGAAATAAAGTAAATGGAAATATCGTATGTATCGAATTCAAGAAAATTATGTATGAACGAAGCAGAGGGTGTATTTTACAATAAAAAAAAATCTTAAATAATATCAGCACAATTCATATTTTACGATGTAATGCATTCATTTTGTGTGAAACAGAAGCTATATGCATAGGCATATAGAAGATTTGAAATAAATATTAACAGATGTCGATTTTGGCGAAAATAATATCTTTTTTAAGCTTTTGAACAGAAAATAGTATTTTAATTTTTTTTATTTATTTCTTCTCCGTGATATTATATTAATATACTCATTAATACAATATACTCCGCAATACCAAAGAAGGAAATAAAAATTTAGTTAAAAAAAATTATTAAATTATTATGTTTTTTAAGTTTCAGAGAATTACCACAACCTCGATTTTGAACAAAATAGTAGGGGTAAACCTTTCTGTTTTTCGTACTTTCGTAGATTTCAAAATGTTAACTTTATCTGTCAAAAAATG
>JAABKK020050682.1:0-11718 GCA_011634745.2 Catotricha subobsoleta | reverse complement strand
TTGACCTGATCGGGATTCGATCCCTGGTCCCCATGCGCCGTAGCCTACTACTCTACCACTATGCTACGGTGTGGGTTTAAAACAAACCTTACAATAGATTATAATGTATTAAAAAGTAAAATGAAACAAAAAATGAAAATGAATGACAATGAATGTTCAATTAAAAAAAATATTCCTAATTTTAATGATTGTAACAGACAATTTTCTTAAAACGATGGTATCAAATATCTATAGAAACATTTTTGTATTGCAAATGTCACATTTAAATGAATAAAGAATATGTTCGCGGCTCTTGCTGTATTAATGTTCCTTATAAATTGAACTTTGACGTCAAACAAACAAAAAAAACAAATGTTGAAATCCATATTAACTAATGACGAAAGAAATAATAATTTTGCTAATTTTAAATTTACTGCAATGCAAAAATATCATCAATTTAACAAAAGATATGTTTAAAATAATACTGAATAATTTTATTAAATCTATGAATTTTATTTTATATAAACATAATTTAATTTGAAATTCAATTAATATCGGTTAATGAATATTAAATAACAATCTGCGATTTTTTTTTTTTTTTTGTACTTATAATTTTACGTCATTGCGAATCACCATAAATAAGCGTTTCTTAATACTTACATACTTATTATAGAAATAGAATTCTTTAAATATAAATATTATAAAGATGAGTTCAGTATTTGCGAATAAAAAGAAAAAAGTAGAATATCTTATTAAATTATTTACTTCCTATTCTTATTTCTTATTGAAATTTGTCCAACCATTTCAAAGGAAACGTTTTTTCAAAATTATTATCAGTCCGTAAGAAGTTGTATTAAATTGTATTTTATATAAATATATAATATTACTTAGCTTAGTAAATATTACTAAATATCAAGGGAACGTTAAGCTGATTGTTTAGATCTCTTAAAAAAAAAAAAAAAAAATTGAATAGAGAGGAATTAAATATTGGGGTTTATATTCAGATATTTTATGGTAAATGGTTAAACGAACCCACACAAAATAAGTGTTTTGATAAAGAAATATATCGAGAATAGTACCTGACGATTTTTGATAAAAAAAAAAGAATTCTGTAGAATAGAATTCTTTTTAAATTACTTTAAATATACTGAAATTCAATAAAATGAAATACATTTCACGGCTGGAATGGATAAATATTTGGGTTCATTAAGTTACGGTCTAGTCGGTTTTACTTGTCATGAATACTTTCACGGCTGTATTATTTAGAGTGGGGAGGCAGACAGATATAGTTTATTTTCTGTTTGTGGTTCCTTTTTTTTCTTTTTGGTGCTAACTATTTGGTTTTCATTTTTTTTTAAAAATTGTGCATAAAATGCAAAGACGTCTCTGTCGTCATTTGAAAATTATAGAAGGATAAATGATGAATTGACAAAATTTGTTACATATGTCAGTATGTAATAGGTTATATATTCAATAAAATATGTATTATATGTTAATAATGGAAAATTTGTTGTTTCGTAACAGCTGCAGAAATGAAAATCATTATTATTGTTATTTGCACTGAAATACGTCATGTTATCGGAGCACTATGACCTCATATGAAATTATTCGAATGCTTTTAACTCTTCGCAGACAGTACTGTACTACATAATATATATTACTACTATAATGATTTTGTATACATTATTGAAGATATAACAAAATATCCAGTTATATTTTATTGTCTGTTGAATTATATTCGATTTTAAATGATTATTGATCACATCTTAAATATGCTGACTTCTTTCTATAGGTATTAAAATGTGCTTTATATGAGGATGAAACCCATATTCTGCTCCTGAAGATTTCACTAAAGTATTTTCAAGCAAAGTGGGAATCTCTAGTCTGAGAACATATTTTTTTTTTTTGATTTGAACTTAAGATTTGGAATCCAGTATTGAAAATGACTGCAACGAAGAATATGAGAATTGGAATCCAACCTTTCAATAAAATAAAATATTTTGATAAAAATTTATGTATTAAATGTTGAAAACAGGAGCAACAGGGTAAATATTATCATTTTCAAAATTTGTTTTAAAAGTAAATTACAACGTCACCGTATCTAATTGAAGGTAAAGTAAAGAAATAAATGTGTAAAATGCTGTTTATCCAGCCCTATATCTACCGTCTACGGTGAATAATTTCTCATTAATTTTAATATTGCAAAAGAAATAGAGAAGAGAAACGTTTTATTTTTTAAATAATACAGAGATCGCATTAGAAGAAAATTGTAATAAATAGTAATTGCGAGCATTGTATTAATTTAGATTTAGCATTTCTTCTATAATAAATCTTTGAATCAATTTCAAACAATTTTCTGTTTATTTAAATAACTTAAAAAATATATAAATACATTTTTTACATCTTTGAATAACGGTTTTTCCAAAGGAAATACATATTTAAATTTTATGAAAAGCTATCTTGCTAGTTATATTAAAACTCTTATTTGTATTACATTTCTTTTATATCATATGGTTTGGTTTGCTGTTTTTTTTTTTCAAATTTATTTAACAACCGATTAACAATTCGAAGTATATGTGAATAGTTTTTTTTTATTTGCTTAAACTGTAAAATTTAAACTTATTTTTCTTTCAAATTACATTTTTATATAAAAGTTTATGAACATATATTTAAGTAATAACATTTATTTGCTGTCGATGCTATTTCATGAAACTATATTAAATCAAACGACCGAAACAGGTTGTAGAACTTAGCGAAAGAAAGTAAATCATTTTTCATATAATATAATAAACATTCAACAGAGACCAGTGACCTTGATGGATGACTTTTTCATAACATACTTATTAAACTCAGGAACGTGGAACTTATTTATTGTGACTGTGGCCTTTTCAATTTCTAAATACTTATTTACTTGAAAAGAGCAGAATTTTTAAAATATGAAACATTTTAAGCGATAGATTTCCAATAAATAAACTATTTTTTGTACAATTTTTGCTGTACTTGTTTATAAGCATAAAAACATTCTCGAATGTTTGCTTACTGGGCTGTTACGTCAAGCATCTAGAGGAATATTATTACGTAAGTGGTAATTTATTTCCGTTCCGAAAGTGTTGATGTGGTCGAACTCCTTTTAATTTACACATAGCAATGTATAAAATGTTTCTTGGTGCATTTAGATCCTTCTGCCATGTTAATTTATGATATAATATAAATAATTTATTTTATTATTACGTATTTTTACGTATTTCTTATAAAAGAAATCTTATTACCTTGCAAAAACCATTTCTGTTTCACAATCCCATTATAGAAGGATTTCAATATAGAATTTAAACAGATTTCTATTGGGAAATTTTTTCTGGCATATCAGAGAAAAGATCCACTTAATATCAGAAAAGTATCAAATACATGTTAAAAGCATATTACAGTTATGTATCTGGATTTGCTTTTAATATATATCTGATATTATGTGGATCTTTTTTTCTGATATTACAACAAAAAAAAATTGACTAGGGATAGACCATCAGGAATTACAACTGCTCAATGGTGGTTTATTAAAAATAAAGTAATACATTTTATCTTTACCATTTGCGGTATTTTGTTCTAAAGTTAGATATACTTCTATTAATTTCTGCTACCACAATTATCTTCGTTAGAAATTTGTAATAAATAATAATCCATCATGCACACTTTTTCATCATTTTCGTTTTTTTTTTCTTCTTTTGCTTTAAAGCTTCGAAGAAAAGAACTTTTTTTTATTTTTATTATACATGTAGTACAGTACCGTATAGTACAGCCAGTCTGTATTATATTATTTATATCCATATATTCTATACTCGAATTCCATACAGTAATTGTATTATTTTTCTTATGCCAAAGCATTCTTTATGGTACTTTAGTCGTATACAATGTTTTTGTCGTACTAAAAATAAAAATATTAAGTTTAGTTTAGACTTTTTGAATGTGGTGGGTAGACCAAGTTAAGCAAGCATATGCGTTGTTATATAAGTATAAACAAAAAAAAAATACGAAATATACAACAAACATTTTAGCATCAGTGGCAAATAAAAATATTCCTTTTTCATCATGAGAACAAGAACAAAAAAACGGTCCCAAGTTGATCAATTGACGTGAAAATTGCGTCTGAGCAACAGAAAATTAAAATTAAAATTTTTCAGTGCCACCGAATTCCAGTAGCAATGGCACTTCCCAATTTTTGTCATTAGGCAAATGCGGCACTGAATTATTGAAATAATGCAATATTATAGCGAAATTTTCGTCTCACATACAGAAACTTTCGTTGCTTTCGTATTGCATGTTTTTGTGCTTCATGTTAACAATATTTTTCATTTTGGATAATATGCGATGTACTTACTCGTTGTAAATACAAAAGTACAATGCGGTTATGTACCTATGTGCTGAAACGTTTAGTAAAGATAAATATAGTTTGTTGTTGGCTTGTCGTACATGATACATTATCAAATAGTTTTATTTTTCTTTGGGATTCTTTTTTTTTTTTCAAAACTATAAGCGATGATGGATGTATGTAGATAAAATATATTGTTTAATAAAGTTTGAATCTATGTTAAAAAGTACTTATGCCATAATGTTATTTTATTAAAATTAATTTCTTAATCTTAATCTTAATCTTATTGATTTATTAATGGGGCTTATTTTAAACATTTTTTAGATCTATCCGAGTGGCAGATTTGTACTAGAAAATAGAAAAAAAAATGATTTCGGAACTACGCAATAGGGCATGATTTCAGCCAATTTAACTAACCTCGATGGAAGCGTCATCTGCTTGTAAACAGTACAAAAATAGTCGTTCTGTCAAAAACCAATACCGAACCTCGAATGGTGCGATCTCATCGACTAGTACAAAGTTTCAATTCAACAATAAACTAAAATCATGTCCTATTGTCCTATTTAGCAGAGGTCTGCATAGACATGGACTGTCCATGTCCGTAAACGATTGTCTATGGACAGTAAAGTTTGTCCATGCCCGCAATCAATTGTCCATGGACACGCGGACACGGACGTGGACAGTGTAATGTCCATGGAAACTCTGTTGTCCGCTGTCCATGGACATTTCACAAAAATAATTTAAATAAAAAGCTGAAATATTTATTTAACGCCATTTTAATCATTTTATACATATAATATAATTACTTTTAGAATTTAAATTTATTAAAATGGATTTAAAGAAAAATTTCACCTTTTTATTTAAGTTATTTTTGTGAAATGTCCATGGACAGCGGAATGTCCACGGACAATGAAATGTCCACGTCCGTGTCCGTGTGTCCATGGACAAACGATTGCGCACATGGACAAATTTTACTGTCCATGCATGGCCAACGTTTACCGACATGGACGGACACGGACATAGACGGACATGTCCATCTGGTATTTAGCATGCAAAAGCAATTTAAGAACTATCATTTTTTCTAGAGCTACCACTTAAAATAACCCATCGTATACAAACTTATAAAATATGGTATTATCGTGTATTATTAACGTAATCTTTTTAACATTAAATCATTAAATTTTATTTTTATGATGAAATATGTGAAAAATAAGTAAAATTTGATTTTATTGTTGAATTAAATATGATGTAAATCAAATTGGTGAATTCAATGTATTTGTTATTTTTTGGAGGTTTCAAGGAAGTAACAAAAAATCAGCACAATTAATAATCTTTCTTTGATTGGCTATTCTAGAGGGTTATCTACTGCAGCTAATAAAGATATGACCGTAGGTCATCAAATATTGACATTGAGTCTTTTGTTCAACTGATTGTAATTACTGTTTTCTATTTTGGATTAATAAAGAAAAATCTCGAGCTCACAAAACTATATCGTTTTGGAATAGGGATTTTTGCAAATCTTCATACTACACAGTTATTTGATCCATTTAGTTTAATCCGGAGTAAGCTAAATTTCAAACAAACAACCATTTAAAATATCATCAACTACTTTGGCTTAACGCGTTCATTTGACATCATTTTGCTATTATTTTCAATTCGACACGAAATCGAAAAAATAGGGGCAACACCGCGAAAAAACGGGGGGATAAAAGTGGGCAAAATATCCACAATTTTCAAAAGTGCACAAACAAAAAAAAGAAGAAATTTGCCAAACCAATATACATACTTGATTTTTTTTTTCAAAATTCGGCCGAATTTCTCTAAAATGAAGTAAAAATTTAACACCTGCTCATTATTTTGATAATAAATAAAAAAGATTAAAATAATTCGTCTGTTTATTATATTTTTGTGAAAATATAAAACCGACAATAATTTTTGAAATATTTTTCTTGAAACCATTATTACATTGAATATAAAACCAAAAAAAGGAGTTGTAAAATCATACATTTTGTTGATAAGCTTAAAAGCGATAAAAATTAACAAAGATTAAAAAATAAAAATTATATATAAATTCAGTTCTTCCACTGGGCAAAAAAACGTGTAAATAATGTGAATTTTTTTTTATATACCGTTCAGGGTAATAAAATTTGTGAATAAAAAAATCTTTCTATAATAAAGACCATTTTTCATTGTTTTCTCATTTTGTTGTCGATTTTTATTTCACAAAGTCGTTTTTATTACATTTTCTCTTATGCACATTAAGTAACCATAGGTACCTTCTTTAGGGAACACTTAGTTGAGAATATTCTCGTTGATTCCAGCTATATGGTTATGTGTTACTGTAAATAATGTGCATACGGATTTGACGGAATCTTTATTTTTATGAGAATGACATGACTGAATAAACTAAAACAGTTTTCTACGTATTCATTTGTATAAAAATAATAAAAAAAATGTATAGACGAAAAGAAAAATAAACATTCAAGATAAGAGATTCGAATAACAATTGAATTTATATATATGTATATAGGGTGTAACAGTTTATGATTTTATACCATTTCAATTATACCCGTTTATCAAGTTTATATTTTTATTGTCATACACATCATATCTATTATGCTACGGACACATTAGAGGGTATAGCGTATAGTTATCGTCGTAAAGGATAATCACATTAAGTGTGGCGCATAAGAGAAACAATTTTTTTTTTGTAAAAAATTAAGTAAAAACAAAAGAAAAACATGTAGGGAATTTTTATTTTTTTCATTTCGTTTTCATGTCAATATTATTGTTACTAAATTCTGAATATGAAGCGGGCTATGGATAATTAAGAGCTCTGTTAAATAGCTCTCTGGTCAGTGTTGACGGTGTTTAAAACAAACAAAAAACAAAGTGCTTTACATAGTTTTAAACACATATTTTTTCCTCAAAAAAAAAACACAATTAAAAACATTAAAATAAACAAATTATTTATTATTTAATTTTCTTTAAGATCACTCACATTATTCTTATATTGCACACAAAAATGCAGATCTTCCCTTACTTCTTAAGCGAAATCGGTGTAATGAAAATTCGAGTTGAATTTAAATTTTAAATCGATCCTTTTTCGACTCACTTTTATTTTTTTTACATTAAATTGATCAGTTTCTGATCCGTCCTTAATTTATATTAAAATTCATAAAAATAATTTGTTTTATTAGATTGGATTTAAAGAGAATTTTTTTCAAACATTTATTATATATTATGTTGTACATATATGATAGGATAGGAAGCAGTAATTTATATATACCTAGTTTTAATTTTAATTAAGTATTACTTTATGAACTAAGAATACATTCTAATTTATCCTTTAGATTAAGTTAAAAAAAAAACAATTAAAAACAATAAAGCGAACTGTTATAAATAATAAAAAACATATTTCTTGTTCTTAAAAAAAACATGTTTTTTTTCAACACGTCTCTGCTACAACTGCCAGCGTAAACATACGCAATAATATTAATTAATATGAGCCGGTAGGAACCAGGAACTCTGTACAGTGGGTGGTTCGTTTCCCATAAGTTTCGATTTTTCTACCTCCAAAAAATTTTTTAGATGTGCCTGAATCTAAAACACTATTTTTAATGTTTTAGTCAGAATTTATTAAAATCTAACCACCGCGCAGCGCAATCCAGTTGAACTTGCGATTGAGCGTTTGTGTTTTTTCATCTTCTATAGGTTCTTAGCTTTTAAAACTATTTTATTTTCATTCGCAGGATTAAACTCTGAAACTTTTTTTTTTATATAGAAGGCAATCCGGTCGTTCTTAGATCTTGAGATATACGGGTTCAAAGTTGCAAAACGTCGAAAATCGATGTTTTTTTTTCAAAAATTTATCTTTTTTACATCTTTTAAGCCCCATCACTTTTGAATGGGTTTACAAAACTTCAGTATTTTTATTTATTTATTTTTTTTATTCTCAGGAATAGGGCATGTTTCAACCATTTTTAACTAACCTCGATCGAAACGGCATCTATTTGTAAACAGTACAAAAACAGTGATTCAGTCAGAAACCTATACCTAACCTCGAATGGTGTGACCTCATCGACTAGTACAAAGTTTCAGTTCAACATTAAACTAAAATTATGTCCTATTATGAAACTTTTTTCTATAGAAATCAACGCGGTAAATCTTCTAAATCTTGAGATAAATATTCGGGAATAAAGTAAAAAAAAAGTCAAGTATCGATGATTTTTTCAAAATTTTTGTTTTATTTCAACATATCCACTAAATTTAATTTCAAAATAAATAAATAAACAAATTTCAATAACAAAATTTAGAAGTTTCATAAATCCTTTTAAAAGTAATAGAATCTAGAAGATGAAAAAACACAAACACTCAAAATCGCAAACTCAGCTGGACTGCGCTGCGCGGTGGTTAGATTTTAATAAATTCGAACCAAAACATTAATAATAGTCGTTTAGGTCCAGTCACATCTAAAAATGCTTTTGGAGGTAGAAACATAGAAACTTTTGGAACTCCCACACAAAAAACGAACGACCCTACTGTACAGCTTTTAGGTTTATTTTTTAAAGCCGCATAAACTGGAATCTTTTATTGTATATTTTTAGTGTTATAGCCACTTGATCATATGAAATATAAGCTGTATCGTTCATGCTTTTTTAATAAAGGTAATCGAAGGACTCTATCAAATTATTTTTATGTAATATGAAATTGCTTAGTTTCGATATTACAGTATAAAATTTAAAAATGAATATTTTGTGAAATTTCATTATGGAATAACAAGAAAGTGCAATTAGTGAATTGTCATTCCAACCAATGATGTGATATAAGTGACTTTGATTTAAATTATTGAAATAAAAATTAAATACTTGATTTCTTTTTATAAAAACTTTTCGATTCAACCATTATTAACTTATTTTTATCTAAAATGATTTTATTAAAATAAATATAAATTCGTATCCATCATAAATTTATCTACTTACTCATTGTCATTAACATTTTCGAAAAAAAATAAATAATAATATTTCTTTTCGGTATTATGTACCTACATGCCTAACACATTACATTGAACAGTTTATTTGAAAAATAGAAAATAAATTTCACATTTTCTTGAACAGTTTCTTTTCTTTACGCTACGTTGCATCAATGAAAAATTATGTGGGACGACCGACGACGTGCTTGGTTATTCTTATGTTATATATAAAAACAGAGCTGGCGTTACCTTCTATATATTGCTACCCTAAGGAAATTCAAGGATTATTATTATAATTTTTACTTTAATGGAATGCATGGAATAATTTATTTAAAGTTTAATATTATATAACTATAATAAGTTCCTTTTTACCCGACGCACGACGCGAGGCGACACAACACGACACGACTCATGTCGATTTATGTCACTTTAAGTGTCGTCGTCGTGTCGATCTCACGGTATTTAGAAATAAAACTAAAAACAGTTATAAGAATCCATTTTGACATTTTATTATATTTCTTTTTAATGATTCAAACAGAACTTCACCTTTTCGGAACCGGCGCCAACTTTCCATGCCATTCGGATCCAGATTTGATAAAAAAAGAAAAAAATTGTACACTTTTTATTTAGGTATTCCAAAAAAAAAAAAAATTCCTACCCACAGATCATAAAAAACCGAACTAGATAATAAAAATATTCAATTAAATCTAACTATAAATAACAAGAAATAAAAATAGTTTTTTCAATCACTCAAATTAAAATGATTTTATTTCATCATCTTACGGAACTACTTACATATAAATAAGGTGATAAAGAACAGACAAAAAGAATAAGAAAATCTTTTCATCAACATATCAAACAGGGTTGATAATTTATTTATTTTTTTATGATTTATTTGAATTATTTTGAATTATTCTATTTGTTTATAGCACACTATGTACACTACACATTTTATCGTGAGAATTGATATTACTTCATAACGATCATACCAATATAAGATGTTAAAGCTCAAACAAATTTACATTATATGCTTTTTTTGTACGACTGTTCTATTCTGTTCTGTATCAAACCTCACGATAAATTTATCTTGAGGATTGGAATTATATCTTCTAAACTGATTGTCGTACAGAAAAAATATATATGTATAAGTAATACTCCTGTATATCTTTTTTAGACGCTATCTTCATATTGACTGTGTTTTATGACTCAAAAAGTACAACTTTGTATTATGACTAAGAAAGAGTGTGTTTGACAGAAAAATATTGAAAGAAAATCAAAAATATCTTATTATTAAAAAATAAATATAATCAAACAAATATTTTTTTTTATTTATTCAAAACAACCCTGATGTCAACATATATATGTCTATTCCCTATTGACACTGAATAACTTTTAAATTAATTTTTTCTTCAATTTTTATTTTGGCATCATAAGACTTTATTAATACTAAGTTCTAGTACGTACCCTAAAATTACGTTTAACTCTTGTACGCCGTACGCCGACCCTGTCTATATATATAATTTGTACGGAACTTGCACATATATTATTTGTTTTACTGTGTGTTAAATGTTAATGGTCTGTGCTGTAGAATGTGTGGGTTGGGTATTTATCTGATATATATTGTGGTTATACGAAGTATACTAAATGCATGATACAATGAAATATTTCATTGTATCATGTACTAAATGCATAAATGTACAAAACATATGACTACAACTACAACTAAGAACTAAGAAATTTAAAATACAGTGGAATTATTTTATAAACTGGTCTCCTATACTTTAAAATACCTTATTATATTCCTGTCGAGTTAGAAAATTATAGTATTTTAATTATTTTCAAATATGTACTTTGATTACTAAAACTGTTAAATGTATTAACAATATTATTAAAATTGGTTAATAAGGTGGTTCCCGTTTGCATATTTGAAAATAGATAATCCGAGATAATCGTTATAAAAATAAAAGAAATTCCTAAAAATGATAAAGGAAAAAGTATTCGTTCATTTATGAAAAATCAAGTATTGGTTTCGCATTTTTTTTTGGGTTACCCAAAATATTAAAGTGTCTTGGATTTCTTAGCTTAACATATACAATATACATATGTGATAGGATTTGGCGTCAATATGAACTGTACAAAATTTCAGCTCGATCCGTTAACTTTTTGAGGTCGCTCAAATTATGCCTAAAGTGCAAATTTTAAAAAATAGAAAAAAAGACATAAAAAATTGTCAAAGTTTTTTTTCTTCTTTTATTGCAGATTATTACTTTTCACATCATTGGCCTCATTGGGAAACGAGCTGACATTTTTTACATTTCTTATTGATGCCAAATCCTATCACATATATGTTAGGATAAGAAATCCAAGACACTTTAATATTTCCATACAAAATTGGGTCACCCTA
>JAABKK020050671.1:0-11719 GCA_011634745.2 Catotricha subobsoleta | reverse complement strand
GTTTTTTATTGTGTTTAAAACAAAAAAAACATGTATTTGTTTTTTATTAAAAAAAACATGTTTTTTGCCAACTCTGGTATATATAATATATACACTGCAAGGTATATAAAGTATACCATATAATGTATATTTTTCAAAAATGTATACTTTGGAAAGTATGCACTTGTTCCAAAAACTTCCTTCCAAGGTATACTTTTTGTATACATAAATTTTACACTAGGAACGGCTTCATTTTTTGATTTATGATTATGATTTATTTATCCCGATGAAACGTTGACCCATAAGATTCATGCATATCAAAATGTGTGTTTAGACGAACCCCATAACGTATGAAAATTTCATTTCATTAGATTTTCGAGATAACAACAATTTTCTACTTTGATCTTTCCAGAACCCTAGAGTGAACGTTGATCCAGAGACTTTAGGCATACCAAAGTGTGCTGCTATACCAGACTAGTCTAACAACAAAAATAATGATTCATTGAAATCGTAGGATTAGTTTTCGAATTCTCTACCATCGACAAACAAAAGCAGACAAGCACAAAAATAATTGTCACAACTCCAAAGCTTTATTTCTTTTTTCAAAAAATAAACAAGATAGTCATGTGGTTTGAAGAACTCCAGATGCTATCTGTTACTTGTATGAAATAAGATTCTAATACGAATGTAGAAATTTGGAATATCACACAGTTAGATTTGATTATAAAATTGACACCATTAATTGTGAATATAATATAAACAATATAGAAAGGATTTGGAAAAAACCAGTTAATTTAATAAACAACAAATAATTTAACTAATAATATAATAGATTACACTAAAAATAACAAACAAAAAATTATTAAATTAAAATTGTTTATCTTTATTTACTTTTCTGTTAGCTTACTTTATTTTTAAATTTTTTAATAAAATAAAGTACTTCATCGAATTTTGCAAATTCATTCTATTATTATCATTGCGTAGTGTAATTTTTCACGAATCGTTTATTATCGAATTCTGAGAAGCTTATCAAATACACTTATTATCTGTGGAATAAAATTATTATTTATGTATATATTTAACTACATAAATATAATTAAGTATTTCTGCAATTGATTTGTAATAACGTATGTACAAAAAAAAGAAGCAAACTTAAAGCGTATAATACAGTATTTCTGTCTGAGAAACTTTAAAACTAAATCGTTATGGAATTTATAGCCCACCGCCTGTTTCTCCAATAACAAATAAATGCTAAAATATAGTGTCATTATTTTCAAAGATTGTCCTTTTTCTGAGAACTTGAGCAAATAATCATTTATCAAGTCATATGTGCAAAAGGGTTTACTTATATAATCCAAATGGAATGTAAATCATTAACATTTGCTTCGTTTTTTTCGTTTTTTTTTTTTGCTGTACCCTGTAATCGATGTTAGTCATCACTAAATATATAACACCATAAAGAGATTATCCTATTTAAAAATGTTCTGCCATAAATTCTATCACATTTTCCTCAAAATAAGGAATCAATTACATATAGTTTCTGAACATCTATCTCAGATGGTACATTCCCTTGTGGGATAGCCATACTTAAGTAATTTTCGACAATATTGAAATTCACTCTATTTTGAGCTTTAATGTCCATGTCAGCTGAATTAACAAACAAAAATTATTTTAATACATAAAATATCTATAGTGGAATAAATAAGTGCTAGAAAATTAACATTAATAAACATCGAAAATAAAAATAAAAATTGTAAATAAATAATAACAAGAATTCATAGAGTCACCATATTACTCACATATGCAGATATTATTTACAGTAAATACGTAATTTATGAAATACATAGTAATAATCAGAATAGATATAAAGTGGAGTCGTGAGGACTAATAATATAACTAAAACACGATACGAAATACCCGCCCCTGTTGACATAAACTACAATATTTATCTTCTTTAATAAATTCAATAGATATCTCAACCAATTTGATTACGAATATACTAATTTCAATGTTTGAATATACGAAAAATAAATAAATATATATATATATATATATATTATATAGTATACATATTTTCATTTAAATGTTTTGACTACTGTGGTGACGAATAAATGGATTATTTATTTCTTTTATATTTAATTCATATCAATGAAGCGCCGTATATAGTCAGTCAAATATACCATTGCTTTTTTCTTTTATTTATGCACTATATTATAATTGAGTTTAGAAATAAATGAAAGATCCTTGGACGATTAAATAACCATAATGTTATAGTTATAATTCCGAAAACTGCTGTTCGATATATAAATTTCTATCACCTATCGATTATATCCAAACATATATCTAGATATTAAATATATATATATCTATATATTTAATTAAATTAAATTGAAATGAAATGAAAATTATTGTCATATGTCACGACAGGGTAAACAGCGATATACAAAACACACAAAAATGGAAGTTGGGTAGAAGTAAATTTACAATTAAATGTAAATAAATGAAATCGATAAATAAATAGATCGTTAGATTTTTTTTAAAAATAAATCATGTATCTTACATTCTACATCCAACAGAAGTTGCATTCGAAACAATAGTATATATGTAATGTACGAGTATATGTAAATTAATTTCTTAGTACCTACCTATATATAACTAAATATCGCTCGACGACCATTTACTATAATAAACATGATTTTTATGTAAAGGAAATATATTAAATAGGTACATTTTTATTCAACTTATAGTAAAATGTATGTACTAAAATTTAATCTTTATATAATAATATATAATGGTTTCATAGTCCCCCGATATTTCTACCACCCAAGTTTTCATATGAAATAAGAAAAAAAAAAAAAAAGGAAAAATGTGAAAGAAAATAAATAAATATAAGTCTTCGTATTTCATAGAAACAACCATTTATGGAGCCAGATATGAAACGTTAAAATTTATGTATCCTGCATATTATATATGAAGGACATGCGCATATTACAAGAAAAATACTTGCCGTTTTCCCTTTATATAAATATAAATATACATACCTTTTTCATACTTATTATATATTCTGTTTATGGTTATATACATATTTATAAAATATGAGAATATTTTCTTCTATATTATATATTTTCATTTTTTTTTTCAAGAAAATAAAGACTAGCAAGTAGTAGATACACAAACGGGTACACACAACTAACTAAGTATATAGTAAAAATATATTTTATATGTGAGATTTTTCGTTATATAATTCACACCCCCTTTTTCATATCGGAAAAGTTTAAAATATTCAAATATACGCCCTTGTCTCATTGTACCTATAGTTACGAATATAACGTATATTTATATATATAGGTTGTGTGTACCTGATTGTATAGATAGAACCAGTGCCTACCTGCTAGTTTAATAGCATATAAAAATATACATTTCTATATTTATATACACAGGAATCGAGATAGAAAGCAATTTTCCAGTCGGCTATAGTGTTTCAAATTTAGAAATATTGAATTAACATAAAATGGGAAAAAACATTCATGTTGTACTCATGAATGCTTTGTTTTTTTTTCATTTTATAACAAATATAATTTTAAGAAATGTAAAAGCATCTGGTGGTATGTAAGCATCCTAAACAAGGTAATGTGATCAGATAAGCTTATTTAGTTCAGAATAATAAATACATATAATATATCAAAAGCACAATGATATTAAATAATTAAAATTTTAATAGCTTGTATTATGTAAATAATAATGCAAATTATTTGTACCGATTTTTATTGCTTACAACAATAATGTTTATTCGTCTTCTTTTTTTCCATTTTTTATTTCTTTTGAAATAATACAGGAAAATAAGTTATAACGGAAGAAACTAAAAGTAAAAACGTCAAGTGAAGCATCTATTTTAATTATCCAATTCACTTTTGACAATGCATGTCTTATAGATTCTTTTTTAAAAAAAAATATTAAACTTTTAACTTCCAATCAAAATTTAATGTAAATATTTTCGATAAATTTAAATTTATCTTTTATTCTAAGAAGACGAAAAACTTTTACCTACGTTTTAATTTTATTCTGTCTTATTATTACCTGCTGATATCACATAAACACAAGCAGTGAAAATTGCATCCCAAAGCTAAAACACAACAGAAATATATTTATCTAAATACAGGTTGTAAGCATTTGTGATATATTACAAAATATTTCATTCGCAGCGAAGGCAAACAAAAAAAATTTGAATAAATATTTTAGCGTAGTGATCGTCAAGTATAGAAATTAATTATAACCTATGAGTTCCTAAGTTTTAAACCTAAAATCTACATTTCAAGCCATTGCGAAATTTGTGTATTATTATATTTAGATTAGAATTTTTTTTCGAGAGAGAGGCTGCTTTTGCAGACAAAAGGTTTATCAATTAAATCTATTAAAATTAGATCGAAAATTGTGATTTATGATTTCAAATTAATAACAGCTTCACGCTTATACAATTATTAAAGGATTCACTATTCATTCATTTAAAAAAAGAAAAAAAAATGTTAGTTGAGCGTGTTACGTTCAGCAAGCGAAAACCTTATTTATAATTGCAGCGTCAACGTAAACTTAGCGAATTATGTTATGGTAATTTTTTTACGATATTTATTTCTTAGTAAGTGAAAACTAGTGACCTATCAAAACCGAATCTCAACTGAAATGGAAAGAGTGCCTTTTGATTACTAGATCAGTAATAAAAAAATTGTCTAATCATTTATTTAATTGGAATAAGCGAGTATAATACCAAAATTATTATTATTCATGACTCAGAATTCTGATTGAATAAGTATTCAAGTGTCATTTCAACAAAAAAAATATTTGTAATTCGAATAAATCTACTTCTAATTCATTGCATTCCTTTTAAAACAGGAAATATAAAATATTACGATAAAGAACACAAGCTCTGAATTCCCGTCAAAAATCAGACCACCTCTTGGTGTAAAATCTCAATCCTTAAAAGTCAGCCTGCCCTTACACCATAAATATTGATACTGATTTCCTACTCGTTGCAGTAAAAAAAAAAACATTCTTTATGAAACGATTTAAGTAATAAACATGCCTGATAGTTATTAAAGAGTCATAACTTACCATTTCGGTTATTTCAGCGTACCCGCATCTCTTTAAATATATAATTTATGATAATTTTTAAAATTTAAGTGTACAAAAATTTCGATTTTTGATCTTGACAACATTTATTTTTAATATAAGTTAAGATATTATGTAGATAAGATGATTGACCATTTTATAACATAATCAAAAATTATTAAAAAAAAAAAAAAAAATGAAAAAAATATGTATAAAGAAAAAAATCGATTTTAAATTTGAATGATCTTGATCTCAAACTCATTACCAATTTACCATATAGACCAATTTTCGTCTATTCAAGGCCTATATGTAATAATTTGAATTTGGTTATATCATAAATTTGATCTAAACGATTATAAACTCATATAAAAATATAATTTTCTGTAATTATTCAATTTAAATTTGAATAAAAAATAAAAATATAATAATCGTTTATGAAGCGAAAATTTTTAAATATCTAAACGGCTATCTCAACAACCATATAGAAGAGACACTGTGTACAAGACACTCTACAATGGGTAGCATAAAGCCCATATAATAACATGTGTGTGCATGCCTTTGTATAATATCATTATTTTATTAAAATTCACTTTGCGTGTAATTGGTAAAAAAAAAAAATGATATAAAAACGCGCTTAGATGTTACTCTCTATTACTTACATTTTATAATATTGTTTATATTTTGTCTGTATGTTAAAGACGACCATATACTTACAAAATGTAAATTTAAAAAATAAATTATTCTAAATATAGAACATTCTATACAAAAATTGAATAATTTTTTATAATTTATATTAATTAATTGGATAAAAAAAAAAAATGAAAGAGATTAATAATTGTGTTCATGGAAAAAAAAAATGTTAGATAATTCGAGGAAAAGAAAAAGAAGACCAATCGCGTTTAGCCATATTTACTATAAAATTGTGTAATCATGAATGAAAAACCGGAAACCATGCAAATAATAATAATAAAAAAAGAAAAAAATCGAAAACTTTACAAGTAGTGATATCGAACTAACGCAAAGGCATCTATTTAGCTAATCGTAATCATAATATTATTATAGAATATCCATCCATTCGAATCCATTATAACTCGCATTTATTTATAAAGTTTTTAATCATGATAATGACGAAAATATGTTATGCGTTCAAACATTATGCTCCACGAACATTTATTTACCCATCCATATTCCATATTAGACGCTATTATATTGCATTTGGCTACTCTTTTTTCTTTTCTGATTTTTTTTTTTGTTGGTTTTATTGCCATCGAATTTCGAAAGGTTTGTTATCTGATGCAAAATGTGCTTGACCATTTAAAATATATCACACGCGTAGACACTGTTAATATTTTTGAATTAAAAATTTATTGTATTTTGATGGGATGTCTGGTGTGTTATGCAATATTAGTAAGATATTTAGCTCTTAATTTTAATATGTACAGTAAATGAAACCAAACCATGAAAACGGAGAAATAATAAAAGTCTTTGACAAACGTCTGCAGTAATCATTATATATAGATGTTCTAGTTTTATTGAGTCATTAGAAGTAATGTAACTTAAAAAAAAAATCTCAATCATTTGTTGTAGCCGGATACCGAATATATGACATGCTATATTGGCCGAATACCGGAGCCAAAGCCGAATATAGTTAAATACGGATTTCATCCTTTCGGAATCTTCAGTACAGCTTATACACAATATATTATGATAACAAACAGTTTTAAAAAACGCATTGCGTTACTGATTTATAAGTTTGTGGAACAGTCACTAATTTCTACCATAAATCAACATCTTCTGATAAAAAATGTTCCTTTAAGAAACTTATTTTGATAACTATTCAGTTTATTCGTCCTTCGGCCGGTTTACGCGACCGGAGCCGAATAGTCTGCCGAATATTCGGTATCCGGACTTTGGCCGAATAATTTTACTATTTGTTGCATTTGCATCCCGAATTTGTTGTCCCTTCAGTAATTTAAGCAACCTGTTCAATTAATTTTATCTTCTTAATCTTACACTCAAGATCTGAGAATTTATGAGAATTGTTTATATTGGACGATGAGACAAGTTCAGTTATGAAGTCTTTAAATCTTTTATTTGGGCTTTTTTTTTGGAATTTCGATTTAAATTTGTAGAAAGAGTAAGATGTGGTCAACGATTTTAAGAAATATCTATCTATGAAATAAAAAAAAAACCGAATAAAGAATTTTCGATTAATTTGGTTCTGCCCTTTTAGAAAATGATTATTTTTAAGAAAAAATATGAAAAATTGGATTTTTAAATTAACAGTTTCTACATTGAAAAAAAAAACAAATTCCGAAAATTTGATGAATACTTTAAGTTACTTCAGAAAAGAAAAAAATAATAATAATATCTATAACTTATTTAATTTTAGATAAGCATGAACTATATCTGAAAGATCAAATGTAATTTCTATAATTTAACCACATTTTGATTATATTTTTGTTAATACCATTTATTTTGTACATATTTTTTTTTCTGAAAAAAAAAAAACAAAACCAAAACAAAACCAAAAAATTTAAATCTAATAATAATTTTAACTCAATCAAATTATCCTCATAATGTTCCATTAAATTAATTCCCTATTTTTTCAAATTATTAAAACTTATTATATTCTCATCAAATCAATAGCCTCAACGTCTGTTGACCTGAACGATATAAAATAATAATTTTTCTTAACAGTGCACATTTAAAGAAATTCACTTAAGTGAGAAAAAACAAGAAAACATATAAAAGGTGAGAAATGAGATTTTAATCTGCTAACCGTTTTCAGAATGGTTTGGTTAATAGCAAACAAAAATCGTTTTCCAATGCCTTTGAGTTATTGTTATTATTTATTATTATTATTATTAAACATATAATATATATCTACCAATATATATAATATATATATGTGAATCTGAGTATGTGTGAAAATCATACAATCCAACATATATATATATTATATACAGATACGCTCATCCCAATGAAGCAAACCAAATTATATAATAAAATGGTTATAATAGCGGGTGTACAATTGTAAATGAAACTATCTTGGTGTATATATTGGGTCTGTTAAGAGAATGCATGTTCCCAAAGAGACTATTTTACATACAATTTATATTATGCTGGTTTGCGTCGATACGATTTTGTATATATTTTATGTTTGTGATAGCTTTTATTTGGTTTTGTTTTTGTTTTTAATATTTTCCGTATGGTTTATTTATTTTATTTATATCACAATCGCTAAACATCGATGTTATTATTATAATGATGGTAAGTATATTGCGTGTATGCAAAATAAGACCATTAGCTTTTATAATGCGATTACCTGAACTCTATATATATGCTGTTTCGTACATTGCCTGGTGAGAATATATTTATTTATTTATTTTTATATGCAAAATAAATGCGCTAATGACACGAAAAATTTCATTGTTTTCAAACCATTTGAAATATTTGCGTTAACCGATTTTATTTTATTTTATTTTTTTTGTTCTTGTTTTGGTTTTCTTCGAGAGAAGACTAAAAAGAATAAAAAAAAAGACGAAATAAAGAAGAAGGCTGCTGTAAAGATGAAAAGCATAATATATGATTACAATCAATGGAAATAATATGATAGCTAATTTCGTGAATATTTATAAATAATTTTATTTTCATGAGCATTATGTTGGCTGAACTGAATTACTGAGTGTTCCAGAAACTAACCAATTAGTTGCAGCTGTAATAATATTCATTTAACGATTTATAATAAAGTTTATGTGAAAATAATATTACAGCACAGGGTTGTTGTCTTTCTATTTGCCTCAACTTTAAATTAAATAAAAATAAAATTAACTGAACCGCAAGAAACTTAAATTATTATTTATTTATTTATTTAATTTTTTTTTGTTTTTAATTATACGCTCTCATTGCACACAACAGTAAATCGTTTAAAAATCCAAGAAGCAAAGAAAAATGAAATAAAAACATTAAACAAATATTTTTAATAATGCTTTCACTTATTATTTGGCGCGAGCTCGAGGCCAGTTTGTTTACATTAAAAAAGATTAACAAAATAATTACCATATGCGCAATGCATAATATAATTAATGCTGGTGTATACACGCACTTTTAACACCAAACCTGCCAATTAGTCATAAAATTCACTTTTTCTTCATTACCATCATAAGATGTAGATGCCTAAATGTCTAAACAATGAATAAGATTGAAGAGAAAAAAAAATAGAGTTATGTTTCATTTTTATAAAGGTTATTGTTGCTTACTTTTTTTTTCCATTTTTTATCAGAATTTTCGTACCTTCTTTAGAAATTTGTAACATTATTTAAATAACGGAAAACGTATATCATTTTCATATATTGCCTCGCAGGTGTATAAGTAAGAATTTAGTTGGGTGCATTCAGTCATGAAATTGTCAAAAATAAATTAAGAAAAGGTATTGTATTATGTATTGAAATTGACTTTGAAAGATCAAAATAACTCCACTGAAATTAATACTACCCAAAACATCCTTTAAGTGACCTACAGGTTCTGAGTCGGAAGTTATTCCCATTTTAAGGTCATGGAATAGATTATAAGACACTCTGATCAAAAACCTGTGAATAGAAATTCTAAATAAAAGAAGATTTCGTGTCTAATAAGTTGGATTTGATCAAACAAGTTGTTCCTGCCAGAAAATAACTTTTGTGAGAAAATATCAAGTAGGAGTTCGAAATACCCTGATGGTCTAACTCAAAATTGAGAAGAAAACGAAAAACAGATTGAAAAGAATTGCTAATTTTTTGTTGGACATATATTTGATGCATCCATCAACATATCATTTATTGATTAGCAAAGCAAACCATCATAACATTCACTAGCTCAAGCTGACATAACGCAACCGACTAAAATACATTATAAGCACAAAATATTCTATTAAGTAATATGAAGAGACATAATCCCGTGTAAACTTTGAATAATAATTATTGCATATAATTGTGTTTATTATATTATAATAAAGAAGTGAAGTAATAAATAAAAATATAAAGTAAAAATAAGTAAAAAAATATGCATGCATCACATTTGCATGTTATGCTTGCGTTTTATGATATTAAATTATGGGTTAAATTTGAATACGTTTGTTTTTAGATTCAGATTAGACAAACAGAAAATATCAACTTGCAAGAAAAGCACACAATATATAATGGAATGTTTGTTATTTCTGCATGAAGTGATCATCGCACCAAATGCCATTCAATGTACAAAAAATATATATATTATGAATTATGGAATAGGAATTGTTTTTTTGAATTTGATATTTTTTTATTTTTTTAAATTTTCTCTGTAATTTTAATAATTTTATAACAAACTGCTATTTACTTAATAAATATATAAATATATCTGTCGTGTTGTGCGTATTGCATGTTTGATGTTATTCTTTAAATATTGTCTTAGAAATTCTGAATGTAAAATATGTGAATGGAAATTGAAACACTATCGCAAAGTTTATAAGAGAGAGAATATTATCGATATTTTATAGATCGATTTTAGAATTAATTATCGAAATCTAAAACTACTACTTTTTAACTTCATGAATATGCTCAGTGAAAATATCACCAACTTTCGACCTGAAGTATGCAATTATATACAATTCTGTTTTCCTGTTCTGTCTAGCACAAAATCCATTCAATGACCGTAATAAATTAATACTTTTTCTCTAAAACTCTAAAATGTTGATCAAATACATATTCGTGAAAATTAATAAAATAACTTCAAGTTTATTTTTTTAAAAATATATTTCAATTTAAAAGATATTAAATATATCCAATACTTAATTCTTTTTAGAATAATTATTTTTTCTTTTGATGAGAATGATACTCTGCAGTACACTACAAATCACATTTATGCAGAATTTCCATTCTAATTTCATTCGCCGCAGTCTTTCAATGAAATTCGAGAACAGGTGGACAACTTTAACTACTGTAGATTATGAAGTTATCTTCAGAAGGACATAGTTTATATGAAGAGCTCAGAGCCAAAAGCATATAAAGATCAAAATCGCATAGCAGAAAAAAACAGTTGGTCACCTTTGGCTTTGAGCCCTTCCTTCATATGTTCTGTGAACGTATTTTGAAATAAATTTTTATTTAACAAATTTATACCGAAACTTAAATTAAATCAATAAATTTTTATGTAATTTAGAATTGTTTTGGTGAAATCAAAACTTAGTTACATATAAGCTTTTTCGGGTCTCTCTTCTAGAGGCAGACTAACGTGTTACATGCGGTTTACAAGAAAATCTATATTTAATATGTAATATTTAATTAATTAAAGTAAATAAATGAAATAATTAATTAAATTAAATTATAAAATAATTAATTAAATTAAATTATAAAATAAATAAATGAATTTAAAATAATTTCTCTTCAGACTGCTAAAGTGTAACAATCAAAATAATTTTATCCTTGGCGAGAACGATAAACCGTATGTACTCTTTATACACTTATACAAAATGTATATACTAGGGTGGATCGCATTTTTTTTCATACCTTCTACCATGATTTTCTGAGTTGCATTTTGTCCATTCATTAACGTGCTAAAAGGATTTTGAAAATAAATGAGATCTTCGATGTGCTCAAGCGACCCACAAGGTAGAACCTCG
>JAABKK020050660.1:0-11727 GCA_011634745.2 Catotricha subobsoleta | reverse complement strand
GAATTACTTTTTCATGTAATTGTAATTTATAATTTGATTTTTAAATTACATTTTGCTTGTAATTTGCCCAGCCCTGACTATATTTATGCAAATAAATCGCTAATCCTTTTTTAGGAAAATTAAAAAAAGTTACTAATTAATTTTTCTAAAGCTGGGCCCTCACGAGCCTCCTATTAGTAGGTATGGTCCTGGTGGTAAGACTGAACTTAAAAATTTCCAAGAAATTGATAGGTATTGGATATTAATTCTTATTTTTGTGGTTTTCGATTTGTTGGTTTTACTTAATTATTAGCTGATATAATTTAATTAAAATAACTATAGTTACACTATACTAAATATAATGAAATTGTGATAATAGATTTTCAATTCAAATTTATTATTATCTTTGATGCATTAATAATAACTTAATAATATTTAAATCAGATCATATTTTAAGATATATTTAGACTAATTTATTTTGAATTTCTTGCCTCTACTCATTTTATTTTATTTATTTTTATGTAACTTTTTTTTAATGAAGATTTAAATTTTCTCAAGATTTAGTAGTAGGATCTGGGGAGGCGAGGCATAGTGGGCTCTTCAAAATATATAGGCTTTGTTTCTGATGGGTAAAATCCAATTTTCTTATCAATGTTCACAAAATGTGAAATGTTTTTATAAGGTGTAGAATATTTAATGTTGACTGATTTTAGTACTACAAACGAATTGTACAAGTCCGAATATTTCTCAGTAAGAATCCTAACTTTTACGTTAATATCATCTCAAAAATTAATTCTTCGAACCATTGCCCAGAGAATCTAATGAAAATAATGGGATCGTCCATGAACCATATCTCAAAACGAGGCTGAAACTAGTTGTCTGCTAAATTAATATAAGATGAGGAGGACTTCTACAGATATTGGAATTCGACCATGTCAACAACAAAAAAATTAAAACTGTAATTCATAAAATGAAAACAGTAAATTCAGAATATCTCAAAATAAATACCAATATTCATACTTGTTAAGTTTATGTTTGATCGAACATATCATAAACAAACGCAAGTATAAAAACTTTTTTTTTTTATCAGAGGTTACATACACACCACACATAGCACAGGCATCATCATAGATTCGTTGCAAAATAAAAATAAAGTAGGTATTATTCTATTTTCTGTTTGAATAAGAGGACAGAAAGTAGGTACTTGCATACAAGCTACAGTGGTATAATATTAGGCGGTGTATGCTACATATTATTGATAAGGAAAAAATTCTATAAAAGCGTATCAATATTTGTTCTCTGGCTCAGCAGTTTTGCAATTGCTTTTGCAATATTCAATATGTTAGAATGAAAAAAAGAAAATAGAAAAACCTAATGCCAAACATAAACATAAATACATAAATATTATTTTTCCAATCGAAATACTAAGTCCAAAGATGAAAACTTTATACTTTTTATTGCAAATTTTATTCTATTTTTTCCTATAGCTTTTTATATCTCCTAGTAAAACAAGAAACGGTTCTCGAATATATGCATTATTGTTATTTACAATTATTTATTTATTTATTTATTTATTTATTTATTTATTTGCCAGCGGTATTACACACAATACAATATATGGCATTATTACTATTGAACGTTCAATTTATTTAATTTTGCAATAGATGTAGTATTTCTGTTCTCTATTCATCCGAGCAAATGGATTAAAAACTTATTTCTAAAATTTAATGAATTAATTATTGTAGAGTATTATATGCTCTTAAATTCATCTTCCGAACTTCGTATAACTTTTCATTATTTACTTAAGCTATTCAGCAATAATTACTGAAATATAAAACCATCATTTGATTTTTTAGTTCTTTCTTTCATTATTGAAGAATGCAATTATATTTCTTTAGTAAAAAAATTTGGGCAGGATATGTAAAGTAAAGTTATTGTATTAATTTTCACCAAGTATGGATTTATATATTTGATATATCTAACTATAAAAGTTGTGCCATGAAAAATATTTAAATTTACAAAACAATAGTAGTGGCAGAACCAGAAAAGATGGAAGAATACACAAATTTTTGATACTGCAGTCCCTCTGTAGCAGTAAAAACATTATGTTTTTTTAATTCTTCAGCCAGATATTTATTATTTTCAGAAATATTGATTAGGGTGGGTCGAATTTTTTTTATAACTTAACTACCATTGTTTTCAGAGTTGATTTTAGTCTGATGTGCTAAAGACCCAGAAGGTAGAACCTCGTGGCTTTTTTTTTTAACCTCGAGGTATTTTTATTTAACCACGAGGTTTTTTCTTAACCTCGAGGTTGTTTTTTTTAACCCTGTGGTTTTTTTAATGTAACCACGAGATTAAAAGAAGCCACGATGTTATAATTTGTGGGTCGCTACAGCACATCGAAGACGGCATTTATTTTCAAAATCCTTTTATCACGTTAATCAGAAGACAAAATGCAACTTAGAAAACAATGGTAGAAGGTATGATACTCAAGATTCTCAAAAAATAGTAACAGTGAATCAGTATACAGTACTTGCTTCTCTGGGGAATATGTACCACTAAATCAGAAAAAAAATAAAATAATAAATACTACGAGACGTGCTTCATTTATATATACATATATTACATATTGCATACATTAATATTAGACGATTAATTTTATGAATCAATTAAATACGGCCAAGTATTTTTAATAAAGTATAACTAAAAAAAATAAATAACTTACTAATAACTAATTTATAGCAAAAAGTACGAAAAAACACAGTGAATAACATATTTTAATAGTTTAGAATAGCAGTGTAAGAAAACCATATGTGGTTGTTGTATGGAAATGTATTGAAATATAAGGGATTTTATATTCAACATTGTGATTAATATTGCACCGCAAGCAACTAAAGAAACGAGCAATGAAGAATATAAAGAGAAGGTGTGTCATTGTAGTAGTCTAGTCGTCGTCGATTGTCGTCTTTATAACTGAAATACAAAATTTTGTTAAAATTTATGTTTCGAAATTTTCTTCAATATCTTTGTATTCTCTCTATTGTCAGTTTCATTGTTTATGTTCCTTTTTTCGCCTTTGGACTCTATGCACGCGAAATTTATTGAAATTTTGCCAAATCGCTAACGTCTCTAGGACGATATATTAATGTAACGAGACTTAAAACGGAAATATACAGCTCTAGTAGCGATTTTTATTTTTACTGGTTAGAATAAAAAATAATAATAATAATAATAATTTAGGGGCTGAACTATGTACAATATACATGTATGTTTTCCATGCATTCTCCAGTTTTTCACATATATTTTTTTAAAAGAAAATTAATTTATTTGAATCTCTATGTTGTGAAAATATAGAAAAAATGGAAAAAGAAATATTGAGTAATTTACAAAACGCCATAAATGGAATATAGATAGCATATACCACCTGCTATGGTTAGTGGGCAATCTATTTAACAAATGGAGTAAAATGAAAATTTCTAGTTTTAAATTGTACATGCAAACCTTCTTATTTAAAAAAAAAAAACAAGCTGCCAATTATATTGGTACAGAAACAAAGAAAAAAATAATCCATAGCATTATGTGGCATTATTTTATCTTTCAATAAATTTTCGTTTTGCTATTAAAATAAACTAAAGCTTAATAGAATCCGAAAAATAAGTAATATTTAGTTTTTCAGTCAAAAAATGTCTGTTTACTAACGTCTAACATCCTAAAACTATCCATTTCATATTTTCCATCTGGAAAAATGAACCAAACAATTCAAGTGCAACTATGATCATTAGACTGATGAAAATATTAAGTATGAAACGGACGTCATAAGTATAGAAAGCGATAAAAAAAAACAGAAAAAACCACTTCACTCATTTTATCGTAGTTGATGGTCGATGGCTACAATCAATGGATTATTAACTTATCGTTTGATAATACCTTATTATTCGTCAAAGAAAAAAAAAATATTAATTTTCCTTTATTTCCTCGAAATATATATTTCCTTGACTTTATTCCCTACATATATTATAAGTATGTATTAATCTTTCTCGTAGATAACGTATTACCTATAGGAAATATTAAGTGTGATAGATGGATTGAAAATGACTTGACAAAAATAATAATAATAATAATATATATTTGGGTATATATAATGTATATGGCCAACCTCAACCAGCATAATGCCAATAATGTAAAGATAAGTTCAACTTCATCATTCTCATTTACTATCCTTTATCGATATATAGAATTCTAAAAACGACACGATTATCTTTCTCATCAGTGTATCACCTCCTACAACCAAAAAGATAATAATTATTGTTTTTCTGTAACAAGAATAACCATGCCAACCAATAAGAACTAAAGGGAAACAAAAACAAAACAACAAACAAATATTTTTTTCTCTTCTTTCTTATTAGGGGAAGAATCGATTCTTTTATTATTATTTTTTTTTGTTTAATTCCCAAGAAGAACTAATCAATTATCAAACGGGGTTAATTAATTTTCTATCCGTTAGCCATTTTTTCTTTCACCTCAATTCAATTATGTTTTCACGTGACGTTAAAGTCAATTTTATCATCCATATATTATAAGCTGAAAATATCTCGCTGTCGAATGGCATTTTATCTGCAAAGAATGAAAATATATATAAGCACTATCTGCCTACACTTACGATTACACACGAGATACAATATAATAATATTTATTCGTCGTCAGAAGTATATTTATTGGAAGAAAAGGCCATTCTCATGTTTATTATAGCAAACGAATAGTATTTTATATATTTAAGGTATGTGCTTTTTTTTTCATTTATACCCATGGGGGTGTTCTATATTATACTAGTAAGAAAAAATAAAAAAATATATATACATATATATAAAGAAAAAAAAACACTTTTTTGTCTTCTGATAAGTTATATTTACTTCAATGTGTAATGTTTTCAAATACTTGACAGGCTTATATGCATATAACGTAAATATTTTAGTTTTGATAATGTAAAATTCACTTTATTCTTCTGTAAGGTCCTCGATTCGTAATTTTTGGTTAAATTCTTTGCTAAGCTGCGAAATGAATTGGTTTTGTCACACACTAAATTTTACAGCTTATTTAAAATGGCGCCGATTTAGCTTGAATTATATATGAAAATCATGAATTGAGAAACGGCCTTAGTAGGTATTAGGCTTGTCGCGGCGAGAAAAAAAGTGCTTCGCTACTGTAAGATGTTGTATGTTAAACGTCAAAATTATAAATAATTACGAATTGTACATGTCAACGCGGCAAGCCCTTTTATGCAGTATTGTGAATTGGTTAACTTAGTTAGGTGTTATTTGCAAATAAATAATTTTATTTTTTTCTATTCTAAATGTTTGCTAGAATATGAGAACTGGTATTGGAATATTAGGTTTATATAGCATAATTCACAATCATACATATTGCCCTTATTTATTAAGTACCAAAGCATCCATATACAGATATATATGGAAGACTTGAGATGTGTTTCACAATAATATCACTTGTATGGCATATTTGATATCTATTATGGTTATAAAATAGGAAAAGGTATAATAAAAGGTACGTACTGTACTCGCGAAATATAATGGTATAGTGTATAGAGATAGAGAGCTAGAGTAGGTGTATCATACTAGTCAGGCGGCACCCATAAAACATATCCTGACACCGAATTGCTTTTATTGCGTTTGTGTCACAAACATTCTTTTTTGTCACAGTTTTACTTCTTTTATTTTATTTTATTATTATTTTTTTTTTGGGTTATATGTCTGTCTGAAAATCTATCTATCTATATATACAATACATTCTTAATATTGTGATGCTTTACTATGTATATTTATGTTCTAACAGTAAGCCAATACAGGAACACTACAAATACACGTAAACAGTATATTCTGTTACATATATTTATATACATATATGTATATGTGAAAATGTGCCGCCTAGAAAAATGAACCCAAGACCATAAATATTGCTATTTTCTCTTAGAAAATGTTTTAATAAAAAAAATATAAATTTTCTTTTTTATACCTTACATTCTATTCTATACCATATATAGCTCACATAATTTTGTATTTTTATGTATCAATATGGTTTGTAGATTTTTGTATTTTATTCTTAGTGTTATTTTCTATATTGAAGTTTTTTTTTTTTTTTGCTTTCATAGAGTTTATATATAGAGAAATAAATATCAATTTTTAAGAATTATAAAAATGGCCGTTTTTTATGGGTATTATTTGGCCCCCTTTGCCTGCCATCACAATAATTGTGTATAAGGATGGAAAAGTAAGATTTGTGTGTAAAAAGGGTTCCCTACATTTTTTTTCCGCATATATTTTACTTTAAAAATAATGCGCGCTTTTACCCATACTCGTATATATTATTAAACAAACGTGAATAGTTCAACCAAAAGGTCGAAGGCATTAAATTCACATTTTTATGTACCAAACTTTTACTTTTTATTTTATTACTGATATTAAAAATATTCGGTGAACATTTTAAACATTTGAATTTAATTAAATTAGAGAAATTTGAGACTTCATTGTTAGGAAACATATTTTTGACATAAATTTTAAGGAGATTCATTTACAATTCTCATTAAGAGTATTTATTTTATTTGAAATACTATGTACGTATACTTATATATTACTTTCTTTTGCGCTTGCAATTATTTTATTATATTTACAATATCATTTTGTTGTGACTTAAGTTTCCAGAAGCAAGCAACATTAATAATTCGTTTTAGATATGAATTAGATAGAAGAAAATTGAAGTTATTGATTATTTTCAAATATTAAATCAAGCAAAGTTCAAAAAAAAAAAAACTTTAAATTGCTTTGAAATCAAAAACTAACATTTTTACTTTAAAGCTCTAATATAATTACATGAATTTGTGTCCACGCACGAGCCTCTGTAAAGTAAGCGGCAAAACTTTAATCTCACTTCAAAATAGTTCTGTCCAAAGAATTGGATTTAAATTAATTCCAATATGTGGAGGAAGTTTCGTTTAATTCCGATATTTATCTAAAATTTTCCCTTTGAGCTTCAATAAATCTTTTTTTCTTTTAATATATTTTAATATACTACTAGTGTGTCTCAGAATGATATTCTATATTTTTCGTATTATAGGCAAACCTCGAAATAGGTATTATATTGCCTTGGAGTTGTGCAGCTATCAGTAAGTGTCTTTCATTATGGTTTAAATATCACCTAATCTTTATTATTTTTTGTAACTGACCAATGTGCTTGAAAATAATAAAACTTAAAAAGAAAGTAATACAATGTGTGATTTTATCATTCTGTGTCATAATAACAAATCGTACAAATTAATCAAATGGTGAATTATGCAAATAAAAAATAAACCGCTAAGCCACAGAAATGAAACATAATAAAAATCACCTGTTTGCCTTACACTTGAACTTGATTGAGGTGCTTTGTTGTTGTTGTAGGTTGTTGCCGCCATTGACATTATAATATAATGCTAAGCATACATGCATCAATTATACGCGCAAACAATAATGTTCTATGAGCGAAGAAATAACAATCACATAAAAAATGCTTGTTCAAGCTTGTGGACAATAAAATTATATGAATGAACAGGAAAAAATACCTATAAATGTTATTGTTGTGCCGCACCGGCTTGTATTTTTAATTTTTTGTACGTACATAATAGTTCCATGAAATAATTCTAATAAATATAACTAAATTGTGATTAGGATAATCGTTTGTGTTGTAGATAAAAGATGTTTTGATTTTATTTACAAATTAAAAAAATAAAAATATAATTTAATTTTTTTTTAAACAATGTAAGTATATTTTGATGAAATAATAGCAATAAAAATACAAGCGTAAATTTGTTATTCAAATTATTTCACCTTCCCATATTTGTCGCAATCCGATTAATAATAATAGAAGTTAATAGATGTAAGTCTAAGCATGTATCTATTTTTATAAATTAGAATATATTCTTTATTCGAGACAATGTAATAAATTGAATTGAAATTAATTTTTAATTAAAAAATTAAAATCATTTTGCTATGCCAAGCTCACTTTGGTATCGCTGGAAAGTTTATTAAATTAGCTACTAAATAAAATGAAATAATTAATATTTTTATGGTGCTTGAACAAACAGAATACTTAAAATGTTAAATGATGTTAAGTGTGACAGCGTTTCCAATTACTAAAATGCTCATATCTTTCGTATTTGTTAACCAAATGAGCTCATCCATTTCTCAAAGATAAAAATATTTGTAGATTTTATTTTTTGATGGTTCTTAAAAATTGTTGGTGTGAACTTGAAATTTATAAAAAAAATTAAGCAAAATATCAACTTTGAAGAATCATAACTTGAGAACGGATACTCCGACCGCATCTAAATTTTTATCGTAATCTAGGTGTAGTTGTATACAGGTAACAAATAGACATACAAAGTTTTTGATATTCATGGATTATCTATTCTATTTTTCAAAAAGTTTGGTACCATAATACAAGTCCATTTTGTTACTTTTAGTAAAATGGATTTGCGGCACCACTTCCGGAACTCAAATTGAGCTGTAACTATGCACGTGTTAATTTCTTCATACGCGAGACGTCTAAAAAATACATCGCATCTTGAAAAGTTGAAAATTATTGTCACCCTAATACATGTATATGCCAATGTTATCATCGCAATGTGTAGACAGAGTAGTTCAGCTAACATAGGCCAGTTATTTTATTTCTTTTATAAATTATAATACATCTTCTTATGAATTATGATAGAATCGAACTTGAATGTAATGGACGGAAGTTGCTTCTCGGAAAAATAAAACATTCGTCCATCTCCATATATCTATATCATAATTACGTCCAACTCAACCATAGTTTTAAAACAATAAAATAAAGTAGTTGACCCATGTTAGTCGAACCACCCGGTAGAAGTATACAATTATATCTACACAGTGTAGTTGTTTCTTTTTAAAACTAAAGTAAAAGTGATAAATAAATTAATAAATTATTTTTTCATGGTTAACCGGCAATACATTTCATAACAATTCTAAGCTGCAACCATAACCCAGATGAACTAAATATTAAATATTTATATGTTTGTGGTTTTGTTGTATTTCTACAATACAACAATAAAATTCATTTATTTATTTTATATAAAAGTGAGCCAGTAATTGTTAATTTGTTTATATATTTGATTTTTATTTAGTTTTGTTTAACCTAGATTATAATAAATTATAACAATTTATTTTTTATTTCTATTTTATATTTCATATATATTTTTTTTATTATTCTAGATTATTTAGAAGCAAATAAGTATTTTTTATAAAACATTTTTATTTTTTGTAAATAAGATCATTATTTTTGTTCTTTTGAATTTGATGTAAATACCACGAGAACGGCAAAACTATCGATTTTTTTTTTCTCTTTTGTTTTCTGCTTTGTTATAATATATGATTATCGGAATGAAACTAATTTACCAGAAATAATAAAATCATTTTTTTTTTTTTATTAATAAATCTAACTATAACAATGAAAAATTGTACTTAATCGTTTATTAATTTTGTTGGTTTAAATTGATAGAATAATATTTTTAAATTATTCATCTCTCGTTCACGTAGGGTAACAAAAACTTTAATTGAACAAATTCTAGGTTAAATATCTTTGATTTAAATATGATTCATAGTTTTTTTGAAGGTTAACAATTGTGTTAATAACATATTTATTATTTTTATAAATAAATATTATTTGATTATTATGTTCAATTCAAAACAGGGAATCGTATATCTCTTCATTTCTTTAGCGGTTCAATTCTTTTTCAAATAAAATTAGGGGTTCGATTCTAAGGGTTCGATTGTTATAAAAAAAATCAGGATTCGGTTATGAAGTAAAAAAATGAGGGGTTCTTGAGGTTCTGTTCATTAAAGACTAAAATAAAGTACAACTTCTTCATCAAATCCCTAAAAAAAACAATCTGCCAGTGGATTATTGGTATTGGTACACCGTACACGAGTTCATTTTTGTAAGAAAAGAAAAAAAAATACGTGGTTGAACCAAAATAGTAGTACCACTCGAAAAACAAAAAATCGAAAAAAATAATTTGGATCCCAAGACAAAAAAACGTCCATATGCATATTTTTGTCAAACAAAATTCTAACGACTTTCCGCCCGGTCATCAGTATTCGTCCAGATGATTTTGAATAAAAAACGCAGATGATCAGTTTTTTCCTGAGATCCAGAAACAAAGTGATTTTTTTTTCTGCATAATAGCAACAAATATTGAAAAGGGATTCGGTTCTAAAGGTTCAGTTCTGATAAATAAAAAAGAGGGTTCGGTTCTTACAAAATGTTCCAAGGTTCTGTTCTGAAGTCAAAAAGGCAGCGGTTCCTGAGGTTCGGCTCGGCTCGGCCCGATTCACTGGTTATGGATGATATGACAATTTTCTAGATGTTTATACATATGAATATTATTGTTAATATTAATTAGTTAATAAAGCATGCTTTGCGGTTGAATTTTTAAAATAAATATTTACGAATATAATACAATGCTATTAAAAATCAGAAAATAATGTCGCCAAACCTTCATTGTAAATAAAGATTTTAAACAAAAAAATTTAAATCATAGATTCACGCGCTATTGCTAACGCTGTTTAATGAAAATATTAGCTACGCTGCCGCGTATTGATTTTAAAAACTTCTGCGCGCTCTAAGACAAAAATAAAAAAAATATTAAATATTTTAGAGGTATTCATGAAACGTCTTATTTCGTGTTAAATCGTGTTATTTGTTATATTCCTGTCAAACTCCATGTGAAAAAAACAAAATATAACAAATAACACGATTTAACACGAAATAACCCGTTTCATGATTACCCCTTTTATATTAGGGGTTTTCCCGTCATTCTGTTATTTGATATTATTTTGTTATTTTGTTATTATTAAGAAGGTTAAAAAAATAACAAAATATTTTCAATTCTTATTATTTACCTTAAAAAATGTTTAAAAAGCTATTTCTATCTGATGTATATATCAATCCTAATTCATTGACGCAATTATCAACCAAATAGTTAGTGAAATCTTTTTTTGAAGACATTTTTAGTTAGCTAAACTGAACTAAAAATTCTTTGTTTCGTCAACCTTGTGTTTTAAACTTTTTGACAGTTGTTATTTTGTTATTATTAACAATAGAGGTATTCATGAAACGTGTTATTTCGTGTTAAATCGTGTTATTTGTTATATTCCTGTCAAACTCCTCATGAAAAAAACAAAATATAACAAATAACACGATTTAACACGAAATAACACGTTTCATGAATACCCCTAATATTTTGATATTTTTCAACCTTGTTAATAATAACAAAATCACAAAATAACAACAAATAACAGAATAACGGGAAAACCCCTATTATAAATAAACATAATTTATACATAAAAATGTCAACAAAAATAAAAATTAATTATATTTGTGACGAACAAAAAATTAATGATTAATTTAGCGCCAAATAAAAGCTCCCTTCTTTATATGTTAGTAAGTATATATATTTAAAAATTTAAACTAATTTCCGTTTTCGCTACTGAACAACTTCAGCTATTTATTAGGCAGTTAGCGCAGATTCCGTTAATGTAGAACGTAGACGTTAAATTTTACATGTAAAATTGTGGGCTCTACGTAATTTTGTATGATCTCTACTTTATTTTTGTCTTCTTTGTGCGGATATTCGTCGATGTACGTTTGATAATATGCAAGTTTTACCGTACAAATCACTTC
>JAABKK020050649.1:0-11729 GCA_011634745.2 Catotricha subobsoleta | reverse complement strand
GTACAATTCCGGTACAATTGATTACACTTAATAAAAGTAAGATCGGCGACTTTGGTCCGGCTAGTGTTACGGACACAGGTTTAAAAAGGTTCAATCAAATTCGAAAAAAAATAATATCAGTTTAAAATTAAAGTAAATAAGTGCATTAAAACTAAATTCAAGTGAAGAAATTTTTCTTTTTTTTTTTAAATTTTTAATTTTTAAATGTTTGTAATAATTAGTTATAAAGTAAATTTGAGATTTTTAATAGCTAACGCTAAATAAAGAATTATTATTATTATTATAAAGATCTATACAGTATAGAGATTCGATAAATATAATAATAATAATAATATATGTATCGCATTTACATCAAATATGTATTAAATCTGTATATACTATAGATTTTACCTTTGTCGCATCTTTATTCTATCTTTCTTTGATTTCTGTATAGATTTTGTCTTTATCGAAAATTTAATCTGCCTTTATTAGATTTTGGTAAAGATTGCACCTTTATCGAATCTTTATTTCACCTTTACTTGATTGCTGTCCATATTTTGACATTTATTTTAACTTTACTTGACTTTCATATATTATTAGCTTTATAATCGTGCTAAAATCCATACATAAGATTAAACTTACTGATGTAAGTTCTAAGAAACCATAACGTAGAAACGTTTTAATAATGGCAAAATTCTCAAATGTAGGACAAAAATTTCAATATTTATCAATTTATTTTGCAAATAGATGTGCAACAATGTCACAGACAACGTCCCTATATGTTGCTTTATTTCTGTTTGAATTACGTTGATTATGTTTGTTTGTAAAAAATTTTGAACTTCCTGTATGCTTGAAAATGAAAAGTACACTTTCAATATTATGTGCTATATGTTTGAGTTATCTATCGCTGAAATAATATTTAAGTTTTATATAAAGTTAAAGTGCATTGCAATAACAGCGCTAGTAAGTATATTATATATAAATAGATGTCACTGGCTCTGGCAAACATGCACTCGATATTTTTTAAAGTTTGAACTACCTTAAATGGAATTTGGCGTATAAACGAGTGACGTTAAATTTTAAGCTAGTTTATTTCATTTTACATGTAAATAATATGATAAAAATGGCAAATATAATTGATATAACTATTTGAGAAATATAGACAAATAAAAGTATAAATTAATAAAAATAAGTTTTAATAATTGAGTAAAGCTAGTAGTTTGTTGCCTAATCAAATTTAAACCACCTTAACTGCAGTTTAAATTAAACCAATTTAAATTTCAAATGACTTGCGCGTATTTGGCTGCAGTTTTCATAATTAATATACCGCATCGCATTGAATGAATTCGGAAAAAAAAACTATTTTTTTGTTTTAAAATACAATTCGAGCATATTACAGTTATTCTTATATGACATTATGTTCACTATTACTTCCGTCTAATAAAATTTCTCTTGAAATCGCTGTCCAAATATGAAATATTGTCATACGAATAAATAATTTAAAAATGTCCATAAAACTTTAATGACCATATCATATATGGAGCAACATTACATATGCACTGACAAAAAATATTCTTTTGTAGAAACAGAAGAAGCAAATTCTCTTCATAATTTTGCGAAGCATAAATACTATAAATTGTTCGGGTGGATTGTTTTCCAAGATTTTTTATGTATTTATAATAATGCTAAGGAGAGTCATTTTTCATTTTACAATATCTATCGATATTTGAATTAGAATTTATTTGCATAAATTAAATGAATTGATTACATGTTGGCAAACAATATAGTATAAATAATTTCTATATATTCTATGTTTATGGTTAGTAATTGCAACAAATAATTTTTTAATAACAATAAATACGGTAATAATAATAAATCATTTACATTTGGTGAATTGCGCACATAGATTTAATTTATTTTTTTTAGTTTTTCTCTTTTTAACTAAAAAGCAAAACCACAAATTTTTAAATATAATTTTGTAGTACCATTAAATGTATTTAAATTAAATTATGCATGAATTCGTTAATGATAATGAAGTAATTTATTCATGGTTTGGTTATAATAATAATAAATTTTAATTGCAATAAACTAAATGTATTACCAACACTTTAATTTTTATTGTTGCAAAAAGGACTGGTTTTATTAATTATTATTTTATTGTTTGCTAGAATGGTTTCTGTTTTCTGGATGTTTTAAAAACCTAGCTTTAATTCAATGAATTTTAATTGGACTAAACACAATCTTAGAAAATGTTTATGTAATCTATATTGCGTTAGAATTTTATTTTCTTAATTAACCCAATGCTATCTCTTTTTCTTTCTTATGATGTATCAAAGAAAATATATACATAGAAGAGAATCTCCCATATAAAAAGTTTTGGTCTGTTTTGATTTTATATTGCGGCTCAAATCCTGTCAATGCGGTTAAACTCATGTCAAAACTAATAGGCATATTATATTTTACATTCGGAAATTATATTAATTAATTAGAAATATACACACAAAAAGATAGAAAATTGCACATTTATTATTAAGTTTTTAGCGTCCAATGTCGCTCACGTTAGTTCTTAGTTATTATTTCAATTTCTTTCCGAAAATTAAATAATTAATTACCTAATGTATCCAATAATTAAAAAAATATTCATTTTAATTGAAAAAACCATCAATATTGTGATGCTACATTAATGTTCATCGGAAAATGTTTACATATGGTTCATTGGATAATGTTGTGCGGGGGCTTCACCGCAATAGTTGGACCAATTTCAATAGCGCAAATAGTTGAATATCTACAAGTGCAAATCTATCAATGCCACAAACATGTAAATATAGACGTGATAAACCAGTGAACACTAGCAGCACAGTAAATTTGAAAGGTCCATTACAAAATTAATATTTGCCAGTTAATATTGGTGTAATTATTAAAATACACAAATTTACATATTCGATTGAATTGAATTTTATTGGAAATATGGGCTTATTGCTGCTCGTTTCATTAACAGCATTTACAAAGTACTGACACAATCGGTTAATATCCTTGAAATTCAATTACAAGCATCTTTTCATGGTTTAGTTGTATAATCAAAAAGCAATTTTAATTATATAAAGTAATATTTTGCTAGTGGCGATAATAAATGAAGCAATGAACAACAAATACAGGTCATTGAATGAAATTCCAATACTATTTGCAGTGTACAATACTATCGATACGAGAACAATTACCAATTTAATAACAACGTTCATAAAATCCAATTTTGGATTGCGCATTTTGTGTGAATCGTTCCCGCAAAGGCTTTTGCATTTGTTTTTTTTTTGTTTTTGTTTTTGTTTACATGTGTTTTCTTCTATAATTGAAAATTGTTGCTTTAAGAACTACTCAGAAATAATAATATAATATTCATTTTAATTGTAGATTGGTTTTCTTGTGTAATTACTTCTTATACTAAAGGATTAGCATTTGTGTATGTGAAAAACAGTTCGGAGGTTAAAGTATCTCAAGTTTTATGAAGTACGAGTAATATGAGGTATATTATTTTTCTTGTTACCAGATTAATATAATTGTGATGTTAATGTAGTTTATTTTTTCGTCGAATATTAATTAAAAATATTTTAAAAACAAAGCCAATTTGGCACACGATTTAATTTTTGTTAGAAATTAAAACAAAAGTATGTGGTCGAAACAAAGGGGGCAATATACCGCAAAAAAAAAAAGAAGAAAAAATTGGATCCCAAGGCAAAAAAACGAAATATTAAAAAGTAAATTAGATATTTTTCCCATAAATCAGAAAAAAAAAATTAATTATAAAAATTATTTATGTATAAAAGCAAGATGTTAGTATCTTAGCACTATATTAACCGAAGTATTGCTATTTTATTAAATAGTGATGCGTCTGACTTATTTTGTTGCCTCGTGTTCTTGACTAACCGCTGGTTAATAAGAAATCTTGTAAGTAGTTATTTTATCATGCAAAAAATATTTAAAAATTCTTTGATTGACCATAGTTCAAAGAAAACAAATTTAAAATGAAATATTTACCCTGAAAAAGACATGCCCAATATTCTTCATCTATTTTATATAAAACAAAAGTTAATTAGCAAAAAAAAAAAAAAGCAAAATTTATTTTGGGTTGAAAAAACAGAGTATCTTAGACGAATCACTGAACTGCTAGCTAATATAAAAATATAATGAAGTTTAACCATTATAGCCGCCAAAATGAATTAAAACATGCCCGAGCAAGGACTCAATTTATTGGACTTTAATGAGTAAGGACGTTAATGAGTATAAGAACGTTAATAGCATATAAAATACATTATACATATTTATACAATACAAAGCATATAGTCGTAAGCACATAAAATACGTGCTCGATGGTAGCACTGCGTATAAAATATAACAATGTATAATATTTTATTGTGCAATAAATCTGTCATTATAATAAGCTTAATTTATGAAATTAATTTTACCCTTATGCAGCATTTCTTACTCATGTTTCTTTCGACTTCGTAACATTTGTCACTGTAGCGGTTTTTATAAGTATTGAGGGTGATACTATAATGGCAATGACGATGGTGACAATGTAAAATTTACAACAAGTCGTATTTTTGCAACACTTATTATTATTAATATTATTATTATTATTATTATTATTATTATTATTATTATTATTATTATTATTATTTTTATTATTCTGTTTATTACTTCATAGGGCGCTTTCATCTTTTTAATCAATTATCATTGACAATATTTATGCTCTTTATAATAATTCCATCACGTACCGCACGTAATAATATGAATAAACAACGTTTATAAATATAGTTGTCAACAAGTAGTCGAATAAATACGGAGTAGAGTAGAGTAAGTACGACTCAAGAAAATAATGATTTTTTTTATAATAAAATATGTTATAAATATAAATATTTATAGATGGTCGGCGTAACTAGGTACTTCCTCCCAATATCTGTATATTTGAATTTATCATTACTTAATATATGATACAACTTAATAGGCCATGTTTTGATGACATTATTGATTCCTATCCAGTGACTAAAATACATTCATTTTAAGTAAAAAAAAACCTCACTCACAACAAAACTCATAGCGCCGAAATTCAGGTCAGCAGATTCTTAATAGTAAAAAATAGTAAATAGTGTGTAAGATTTATATTTAGTTTATAGATTATAATTTAAAAGTCAAAGAAAGTTAATGAAAGCTGATTTCTGGCAAGACAAGATCTTTTCTTTGAGATTATTTTACAATTTAGTTTCTTCATCACTTTTCTGTGGCTTGTCAATCAGAATATAAAACAAACAATAGATAATTATTTACGTGTTAGCTGCCACTTTTTCGTTCCCTCCAATAGAATTTTGGATGTCATCAAGACATATCCTATAGAGTATTTATGTTATATAATATTTATGTTATGCTTTTTATAACATGACTGACGAGAAGAATTCTACTGGACCTATTTGCTTGCGGCTACCTTCAGAGAATTGCGTACATATTATTTTATATATTAAAATACATTATATCAATAATATGATAATTCAATAAGGTGAATGAGTAGATAGGGGTTTATCCTATTTTATATCATCTTTCATATACTCGAGATTTTATATAAAAGGTTAATTGTTGTAAGGTACATCAGTATACTTTGTAAGTACAAAAGTCCCACGGCTATAAAATGCAAATACATATATATAATACTTACATGAAAATATTTCATTTATTAAACTGTGTGTCGTCTAAGTTTAAGCGTCATGAAAATGTACTGATGGCTTATGCACTTAAACCAGACGTTTACATAACAGACATCAATGCACGAGCCATGTTCTTGTTATAGATAATTGTTACTGTAATAGCGATATAAGTTCTATCCACATTATGAAAAAACCATTTCAGCCAACATTAAATCCTTTTATATGTGATTTTAGATATTTATTTTCTATTTTTATGTAACTTTTCTTTTTCTTTTGCACATTGATGATTCGCTTTTATCTTTAGATAATGAAGTACTTTCAAAATAGATATTCGATAATAGCATATAAGTACGAAATATGCTATTATAATCTTAAAGGTATCAAAGAACTGTTTTATTAGTAATGAAAAATATATTCTTATTTGGTCCATAACAATGATTAATATTGATTTTTTATATTTTAACTATATTGACAGATTATCTCAATAAGAATATAGATAATATAAAAAATAAAAGTCGAAAATATTAATATTAATATTGATGTAATATCACGGAATGCATATAATGGATTAGTGTGTCGTAGTAAATACAGGAATTATTGAAGTATAGGAATGAAGTGTGAACTAGCAAAAGTTTAATGCTTGTGGGATCAAAATCGTGTAGCAAAAAATGTGGCTTGTCATTAAATAATATTAGGCTGAAGACGTGTAGAAAACTCAGGAAATACGTGGATATTTTCTACTAGTTTTATACGTAGATTTCCTTAAATTTTATAGAAACTTTTTCAAATTTTGTTATATATAATATATCTATAAGTATATCAATCCTGCAATCCTTTTGAGTTGTTTTACCCCCTTATTTACTCCCCTAATTGTTATATGTAATATCTGGTCTCAATTAGGGGAATTATTAATTGTTAATTCTGCATATGATATAAGTTATTAAACTCTATATAAATTAGTTACCTACTGTTTTCGTAGAAAATATATCTAAATCCTTATTTTATCAGTTCAAAATCAACTTAAAATAATAAAATAAATTTTCTGCCATCAAGTTTGAGGCAAAAATGTTGGTAAAAAATATCTTTGTTAAGATTTTTCACGATACGTGTTTCATGTGCCACATAAAGTTTTAAAAATACACGATTTATTCCTTGATTAATTTCGATCACTCTAAAACAGTTTAATGGTATATCTCAAAAAAATAGGCGTTGCTTGCTTATACTACATACCTACATTGATAAATGATCCGAATAGTCTTTTCAACAATTGTAATATAAAATATGTCATCACTGTTGGGTATGCGGATGACCTGGCAATCCTAATATTAGGCAGGTTTATCAGCGCCCTGTGTGATAGAATGCACGTAGCATTTAGAATTGTCGACCGGTGGTGTATAGAGAAGAGGCTGGAGGTAAACCCGAAAAAGACTAAACTCATTCTCTTCACCATAAAACGCAAGTTGGAGGGGTTCTACACACCAACCATCTTCAATAAACAGTTGACACTTTTGGAACAGGTTAAATACCTGGGACTCATTCTTGACCCCAAGTTGACATAAAAGGCTAACCTACAACATCGCATGCATAAGGCTTTAGACACCATTTTTGCATTGCCAACAGCAGTATCCAAATCCTAGGGATTGTTTCCTAAGGTGGTTCACTGGATTTATACCGCAGTGGTTATGCCCATGCTCGCCTATGGAGCTCTGGTCTGGTGGCGAAGAACAAGTCTGGCCACTGCAAAGAAACAGATGGAGCATGTGCAAAGGATTGCATGTCTCCTTATTACAGGTGCAATGCGGACCACGCCAACCTCAGCGTTGGAGGTCCTGTTAAATCTAACGCCGCTGGACATTTTTGTGGAGGCGGAGGCTAGAAGTGCGGCCTTAAGGCTACACACTAGTCACCAGTGGAGAGACGGAAGGAGTAGGATAGGGCACGCAACAATATGGAAGAAGATGCAGGTAAACCCCATCTTCGAAATATGTTGCGACCGGACTACCCCCAGGATCTCTTTCAACAAACCTTTTACACTTAAAACCCATACTAGGGAGAAATGGGCCAATAGATGGATCCCAAATTAACGGTAAAGGTGGAGCGGGGATATACCGCCATGAAACGGATCTAGGACTCTCCTACCATCTAGGCAGTCTTACTTCTATTTTTCAGGCGGAGGTATATGGCATATATCAGTGCAGCAGGAAAGCCATGTCTGATGACTCCCAGGTGCACTCAGTCTCAATATACTCTGACAGCCAGGCAGCCTTAAAGGCGCTAGCAGCACATAGAGTAAACTCGAAGATCGTTCGGGAATGTCTGGAGGCTATCCAAAAATTGGATTTTCATCCACCCCTTTTAATCCAATCCAATCCATTCCAAATATGTTTTTCAATTACATCATCAATTTCCTTTAATTTCTTCACGCTTATAGTGTTCATTCACACAAGAAAGAGAAACAATTTTTTTTTTTAATTACATTCTCACGCCACATTTAATTAATAAATAGAATGTGTATGAAAAGAATTTATCGGAATATAATACAGATTAAGAATAAACATAACTTCACGCTGTTATACCATTCCAAATAATAATATCAGATTTCGTTTCTATTTTCCACTTAATATTAAGGTACATACCTCTTTTATAAGAAATAAAAGACAGTTAATATCTCGATTGTCTATAAATATAGATGGATAGTGATGACGGTTCATGGTTCTTGGGAACATATTATTGCCGACAAAAAAGATAAGAAGGTAAAGAAAAAAAAGAAAAAACGTCTTTTTTGTACTCACAGAAAAATTTTACGAACGCAACATGGTTGTTCTGCTTTTACTAATAATGTATAGAAGTACTACTTATATTACATAAAGTACTCATCTTCATCTGAGCGTTCAATTAAAATCTCATGAGAATTTGTGTTGTTCTGTTCCTCTATTTTGAAGAAAAGCGCTTGTTTTTCAAAATTTATTGCGATCTCACATGCAAAGTAACACAATATCTTTGGGGATATAAGTGCCGTGGGATAGAATTGGATATAACTTTTAACTGGATTGCATAGCGCTTTAGCTTTATTTTCATTTATTCTTGTATATTTTCTTTAAATAAATAATTTCAATAAAATGAGATGTAGAATATGCAAATTTTACATTTAATGGTTATCTATGTTGTTAATGTGAAGTTGGGATACCGTTGGTATGAAATGCAATATTATAATTCTATTTGTTTCCTCGCTTTTCTATACTTTTGAACAAAGCAGCATTAAAGTACAATGTTGTTACAAATGCAATATTGTGCGGTTATGGTTAAACAAGTTTAGTGAAGGTTTATTTTATTTTAGTTGCATTTAAGTGTTTCGATTTTCATGCAAGTATGCAAGTTTGAAGTATAATTATCTATATTGTTGTTGAAATTTTGTTCCATTTTACTTCATTTTTTAGAAATTTGTACTGGCCTTTTTTTTTGAACCTGGGAACATCGAAATTTTTTTTACATTTTATAATAAAATAAATCTATGTTTATTTAAGTTTATTTATTAAAGTGCGTTTCTTAGCTTCGTTGCTTTCCATTTGAATAACTAAAGCAAATTTATGTCCAGTTTACAAGTAAATGTTTGTTAAATTATGCGATGGACATTCTGTGATGAAGTTTAAAAATGTACATCTGAATTAGATGAAAACCAACAAAAAAAATATCATTGAGTTACAAAATACAAACCATTTTTTTTTTATATATATAAAGATTGTAATCACAATCACAACATAACATCTTCAAATTAATTGAAAATAATAACATTCAACATTATTTTAGTTTATTAATATTAAAATTGCGTAATTCTAATATACCGAACAAAACAATAAGTAACACATTTAAATCATCAAAAAAAAAAACCGCGTTTTCTCATTCACTCAATACATTTCACAAGTATTTTATATTTAATTTTTTTAATGAAAAATTGTTTTAATTTCAAATTTAATAATTCCATTGATTTAAATATTTTTTTAAAGTTATTTAAAATTAACCACATTTTTGACAGTTGATTTTTAATTATTTCTTTTTGTCAACAATCAATCATTAGTTGAATTTTATCTGCTAGACACCAACAACCATATCGATAAAAATGCGGATCGGATACAGAACAAAGATTACATTTATGCTATAGATAAGAATTTAGAGGTTTATTTGTATATTGTAAGAATAAAAAATATATTTGACAATTACACTTAGGTACCAGATTTTAACGACTTATCGATCGAACCATTTTGTTTATTTATTTGGACGCTATAAGCTTAATAATAAATGTGCAAATATATGTAGACAATTTTCTATCATTTTTGTGTGTGTATTTTTTCCGAATTTCCGAATGTAAAATATAATGTCTTCCAGTTTTGGCATGAGTTTAACCGCATTGACAGGAGTTTAGCTGCAATATAAAATCAAAACAGACCAAAACTTTTTATATGAGAGATTGTCTTCTATGCACATATTTTCCTTGGATACACTTAAATACAATCATTTTATTTATTAAGAGATCGTGACTAATTCAAGCTGCTAATTTTTTTTTACTAGAGCCCTAACTGCGACTAGAGATCCCAACACATGAGTTTTTGTATACTTATTGTTTTATTATTTTGGGATATTTAGTAACAGCACCGCAAAAAATAAGCGGTCAAAATATCCCCAAATTCCAAGTGTTCAAGGAAACAAAAAGAAAATCTCAAACCAATACTTGTTTTTTTTCAAATCTCGTTCTAATTTCTTTATAAATGAAGTAATGAACTCAAATTTATACGTTATTACATTGGTTTAGTTAAAATTTGAATAAAAAATAAATTACCACTTTTTGGCAACGAAATATATTTTTGGAAAGATTTCTGGATATATTTCAATTTTTAGAAAGATTTCAAAAGGGAAATATTTGTAATCCCATCACTAATTACAAGCGATCCTCTATCTTTTTTTTTTTTTTTAGTAGTAAGTACCAAATTAAAAATATTGTTTTTAAATCAGTGAAGATGTAAATGTAATAAAATAAACACAAAAATATCATTTGCTTTCAAGATCAAACATTTTATTATCAATATGACCAATAGCCCTAAAAAATAACAAATCGTATAATTTATGACCTTATACACAAAAATGTTAATAATTTTTTAAATTATTTCTGGCCAAATGTTGCTTCTCTTAAACTTTTAATATCTGTTGATTCAATATATAATGAACCCGTGACTTCTTCGTATTTTGCCGATTTAATTACATTCCATAATTTAATTGATTTCATCTTAACATCCACGAATATTGTTGTTTTCTTGTCATCATTGGTTGTTGTATGACAACCATATTTTTCTCCACTGACAATGTTTATATAATCAAAATGTTTATTCACAAAACACCAAATTTTTTCAAATTTCCCCTTTACTTCGAGTACATTTGATTTGCACCAATAATTACTCTCGTCTTCTGCAGGTATTTCGCATGAAAATTTTCCACTTAATTTCCATTGGTCAATTATATTATCATCACAATCAAAATACTCAATAAAATCAGCAAGTTTTTTCAAAATAATATTAATTTGTTTTTTTTCCCTAGAAAATGAAATAAAAGTATTATCAATATTAGAATATATTGGAAGCTATTTCGAAAATACTTAGGAGTTAAAAATTGAAATGTAAAATTTTATTAAATGGATAATCGATGGTATCGGAGATACAAGTTGGGTAGAATGCGGCTCGTTGGCGACAAGTGCAGGTTAACACAGTGCCATAATAGCTTTTCAAATACTAATTTAAAAAAGTTATTTTAATTTATTGTATTTTGGCACAATGCATCAAGTTCGACATTTTTTATTAAAAAAAATATATAAACAAAATAATAAATCATTTTTTTTTTTTAAATTGCTATATTTATATATGTCCCATAGATTTAAAATGTTAGCACAGAAGCTTGAAGTAATTTAACACACATTTAGTGGTACAGGTTCCGAGTCAAACGATAGCTTCTCATAAAATAAAAATACTTTAATGTCTCTGTTATTAATGATTGACAAAAGCGGATTGAGTT
>JAABKK020050627.1:0-11730 GCA_011634745.2 Catotricha subobsoleta | reverse complement strand
TCTATGCTGTAGAATAACATTTAAGAAATATATACCGAATTTATTCTGTATTTATTCTCCTCTGTGCCTATTGGGTACTGAACAGGCGAAATTTGTATGCTAATTGCTTACAATGCCATTCCTATTCTAAATGCAGCACATATTTTTAAACAATATTTGAAGGTACGTAGAAAACATTTTAATCATTGGATTAATTTACTGTCACACAAAAAAGGAGAATATTTCAGTGATTTTATAAACGATTTTTTTTATTTTATCTAGTTTAAAAGTGGCGATATAATTAAAATAGCAATGGATAAAGAACGTGAAATAAGTAGAATTGGCTATGGTCTATGCGGACGTAATATATCTAAATATAGCTACAGTATACCAGGAAATTGAACAGTCCAGTGAACTATTACGCGTATCAAAAAATTCACAAGCTTTCACTGATCTGAAGGTATAAAATTTATGAAACCTTCAAATTTAAGAAACTAATAATTACTTGATATCCTTTTTTTAGGAATTAGCAAAACTATTTGCATTGACATTTGATACAAATGCGGTTATAAATCGTCAACCTATTCTTGAATTACGCAGGATTGGATTACTATTTAGTGTTTCGTAAAATGTCTCAGTTGATCATCCATCAGCACCTCCACCACGTTTATTATTACACATAAGCCATATAAAGAGAATAGATTCAGTGTAAGTCAATTTTTTTGTGTTGGTAAAAGCTACCAAAAAATACTAGTACATATTTTCGTTTATAGAAATTTAATATTTATTATGAAATTAATTTATTACTGTTTATTGTCTAGGCTAAGTTTAATAAATGGACATATAACTTCTCATATGCCATCAAGCGATGGTGAAGATTGGCAACCGTTCTTTTTATACAAAAATTCTTTATTACGGAGAAGTTCCGATCAGATCCCCGAACTTCAATAAACATTTCTAATAAGTAGAATTGTTTTTCTCTGCATGTTTTCAAACTAAATATTTTATTTAATATTAAGAAAAATGTAATATTTTCAATATTTTAAAAGATTGTTGTTGAGATTTTTTTTTAAAGAAATAAATACTTTTGAACGCAAAATAACATGTTTTTTTTCAATTTTTCGAAAACTGTTGTTCAAATGAGCGTATATCACTTGAATTCAAGTTCAATTGTTTTTCATTTTTATGTTCAACAAAATTATTGCGTTTGAGAAAATTTTACATATTTTGAATGAAGAATCTGTCAAATTTTCGCAAAAACAATGATATTAAAATTTGAACTGAAGATATTTTAATTCATTCTTTAGCAATTTGAATTTTTTTTTTGTTTGTTTGTTTTGTGTAGACGGACTTTGATAGTCAATATACCAAAAGACGCAGAATTAAATTTCTGTGCAAATATATGTACTGGCCTTTTTTTTTGAACCTGGGAACATCGAAATTTTTTTTTTTTTAATTTCTTACAAAAATGAAGTCGTGTACCAATCAATGGCAGCTGAACTTTTTTTTTAAAAAAAAAACATCTTTTAAAAAGCGTTCTCAAATTTATTATAAAATGTTATGATTTATGAAAATCGAGTTCAATAGAAAATTGGGGGCCAATTCTTGAATCACTTGAAGATTGTTCGCATACTTTCGTATGCACGATGTGTCAATGTAGCACTATCCGGTTCATTTAAATTCTTTGATGTCTTCCTCGTGATTTCACAGTTAACATTTAGCGGAAATGGAATAAGCGAAGGAAACATGAAAGAATTTAAATTAAGCTGGTTGTACTATGTATAATGTATATCGTTTGTACGAACCAAAAAATAGATGTGACTTTAGCTCCAAAAATATGCACATTTTCCTAAAGTCCTGTTTCCTTTCGGAAATCATGTCATCCAACCGCTGGTAGAATTTCTATTATGTTAATTCATATATTAACTTTGTCTATTAATTTAACTACAGAAATAATTAATAACATATATAAAACTTACAGTGATCTATGTATTGCTGCAAACTAATATTTTTTCAAGAAAAATATTATTTACAGGCTTTATCGTATCACTACATATTTATCGTGTTGAATATTTATCTTGAGAATTGAAATAACTTCGAAAGGGTTAATCATGCAATTATAAAATGTGTTGGGCAAAGTTGCGTCTCAAGCAGTATTAAACGTTGCTCTTAATACTTTTTTCTGTACGACCAACTCTTTAGAAGTTATTCCAATTCTCAAGATAAATCCTCAAGATAATTTTCGATGGTTTTTTTTTGTGTTTTTTTGTAATCTCATGGCTTTTTTCTTACCCCTCATGGTTTTATGACTGAGTTAAGCACCTCGGACACCCTAATAGTCATTGACCTACCAATAGACGTAGAATCTTGGCTTGTGAAAATATATTTGTTTTCGTAGCAATCTGTCCACTCAATCCTGAGAAAAATAAAAAAATAATTAAATAGTTTAAAGCCAAAATTTATTTATTTTCAAGCTTGGACTAATCTACAAAATAAATATATTTAACTTTCCGAAATATTTAATGAAACTTGGTTTTTTACTGATGATCGCAATAGAATCATAAAAAGCGTGATGGATGTTATTTAATTACAAGTTGATTTAGATAAATTTTTGAATTGGTGATTAATCACTTACCATTACATATCAGACTGATCGCAAAGCTCGACCATTGTTAAATATATATAAAATCAATGATTGCGATATTAAACCTGTTGAGGAAATTCTCGATTTAGGTATTGTATTTGATCAGAAGTTAACGTTTGTTAAGCACATTGAATGTACACTTGCTACGTGTAGCAGAATGTTCGGGTTTATCAAGCGCAAACACTAAAGAATTCAGCAATTCTTTGGTTTTGAAGAAATTCTACTTTGCCTTGATTAGATCGCGTCTTGAGTACTGTTCTATTGTATGGAACCCCTCGTATGAGATACATGTAAATCGATTAGAAAGAGTTCAATCAAAATTTACAAATTTTATATTGCGTGATCTTATGCCGCTACCTCGATCTGATGGAAATATGCTTTTGAGTTTACAAACTCTTAAAATGAGAAGAGGTGCAGGGTGCGGTCTTTATTAGTGAAATTCTGAACAGCGGTATTGAATGTAATGATATTCTTTCTCAAATTAATATTGGATTAATAAATAAATTACTCTTTTAACTTTACTACAGCGAATTATTACACGTTCGAGTAAAGGAGAAAGGAGAAAAGGGAGAAGTCGAAATGAGCCATCAAACAAAATAAAAATAAAAATACTGAACTACAATTTTCAATTAAATGTTCACAATTATAAGTATGCGTATATTAATTCAAAAAGAAAAAAAAACAGGTTACAATTTTTAAATTAATTATAATAATCATTAAAATATAATAATAAATATTATTATTACCCAATTGGGTAGTATATCAAGAAAACAACAGATTTATGTTTGTATTTTACTTTAAGAAAGTAGGTAAATAGAAATAGATAGGTCCATTTATATAAATAACAACTTTTTTTTGTATTTTTTTTTTTTTAAAACACATTGAACATTGATATTTGATATTGATTAAATATTTATAATTAAATATAATAATTATTATTATAAGTTAATGATTCTGTTTAGAATTTGCATTGTTAAGATTAGTAGCCCAATTATCGGATGACCAAATAGAACTCAATGAACTGAATGGATCAAATGGTGGCAATGAAGTTGCATTTTCTTGATGTTGCAGCTGTTGTTCATTCAAATTGTTATTATTTGACGTAGTTGTAACGCTATTATTATCTCGTGTAAGATGTCCAAGGCCGGGCGGTGGTCTAACTTGTTGTGGTTGTGGTGGTGGTGACCAATATTTATCAGATTGTTGAGAATGATGAGTTGAAAATGATGGTCCAGAGCCCCATAAACTGTTTGAGTTAGAATATAAAGACTGTAGTTGAGAAGAAGTAGAAGCAACTGACGATGAAGGTGGTTCAAAATGATGATTTATTGAAGTTGGTGGTGGTGGAGGAGTTGCTGAAGAAGATAACCGGTGTAAATGATCGGAGTGTTCTTGTAATTGTTGTTGTTGCTGTTGATGTAAAATATTTAATAAAATTGCTGAATCCCAAATACGTTGCTTCCTTTGTGCTATACTATTGTTATAAACACTATCCAATAGACCAGATGCTCCCCCTAATATATCAATGTCAGGACTACTTCTTTCCATATTTATTTGTTGATGATGGTTAACAAATTCAGTTCCAGGAACGTTTCTGTGATAATTATTGTTTTGTGGAAATGTACCAGAAAAAAAACTATTTGGATTACTATTTCCATTTATTAATCGACGCGGAGATATTGGTGAGGGTGTAGGATTTTGAATTGAATTCATAGGTTCCCATATAGGTGTTGAAGATGGTGATTTCCTTGTACCGATTGGACCCAAATCGATAGATGTACGCTTCTTTTCAACTCCTTCATCTATTAAATTTTCAAATGGTGAATTTGCTGAAAATGATGTTTCCGGTATTAAGCACTTACGAATTGAATTTTTCTTTTCATTTGTATATTGTTGAGATGCTCCCGTTGTTTGCTTATAAGTAGCCTGTCTTTGGTGTTTTTGTTGTTGCTGCACAGGTATTTGTGGTGGTGGTGGTGAAGATGAAGAGGATGAAGATGAATTTACTGACGGTGATTGAACCACATGACTAAAACTGATTTTATTTATGTCCCAAAGGGGATGATTTCCTGTTGTTGGCGATTGACTCAGCGGCGAAGTAAATTGAAATGCTGTCCCTTTGTACGTGGTCGGTGGCATTTTTTGCATATAGATTTTTTGAGTCGGTGACGTTGTTACCGGATTTTCACTGGTTTTATTTCGTTCACGACCTGGAGTTTTTCCATATGCTGTTTTTCCTGGTACAGATTCTCTTTTATTTGAATCGATACTAATTTGGTTGACATCTTTTTGTAATTCAGAATGTGTTAAATTTTCTTCCGGTAGCGAATTTGAAGTACGTAAATCTCTTTCTGCTGAATTTTTAACAATTATTTTATTAGGCTTACTTGATGTTGTTTGTGGTGGAGAATTTTCAACTGAATCTTTTGAACGATAATTCAACGGTAAACTTTTTGTTTTCTTCACAATTTTTTTATCTTTCATGTCAGCCGATGAAGCTTCTTTCAATTGTATGGTTTTCTTATAAATTGTAGCTGTGGAAGCTTTTTCATCTGAATGATTAGAGCTTTCAGTAGTCGTGGATGACGTATCATCTTCAATTTCGTTTAATAATTTTGGAATATGATCTTGATGTTCTCTCTGTTTCTTATCTTTTTTATTATTTTGATGTTCTGCTGAAGGAGATGTTTTTGGTTTATTTGGAGATTGTGTTGGTGGTGGTGTAATTGAATCTCTAAATTTTACATCACTCTTCTTCGGTGTGAATTTTTTAGCCAATTCACTAGCCCAAGATTTGCGATTGTTTCCACTATCTGGTCCAGTTACATCACTACGTCTTTTATCTGAAGCCCGATTTTTTTTGCCCGTTGAACCATTTTGCTTGCTAATACATGAACTTCCAGAATTATTATGACTACTGTTCTGTTTATTTTGTGTCGTCGATGAAGAACTACTGTTCAATTTACTTGCATCATCATGAAATGAATTTTTTAAACCAATCTGCCGTAAATCCAATGCTGGCTGCAGTGATCCTTTGGTTTTTGACATATTTTGAACATGACATTTAAGTACTTTCATGGAATCTAAATAAGCTGCTAAAAGAACACAAATAAATGCCAGTGCCAATACACTAGCTGAAACATTTTTCATTGTTGGCTCCCAATTTGGTCGTATTAGACCTTTACTACATATTCCCAATGATAACGGTGCTATCATGCTCAGTAATGTATAATTCACTGAATAATTCAGTGATGTGTCAATAATTAACATCTTCTTAACCATAGCTAATGTGAAATCTGGAGTAAATGATATTTCAATTTTCTTTGAACCATTTGGAGGCAATTCAAATGAAGAACAATCAATTATTCGATATCCATAGCCTTCACATGGTAAATCATCAATGCGTATAGCTTTTATTATAATTGGAACTTCACCACTATTCTTAGCAGTAAATGTACGTTTAGCAGACACAGCTCGCATATTTATGTTTGGATGATTACAATCACGTAAATGTTTATCAGATAATTCAAATAATAATGGTGTTTTTGAACCTGGCTTTCGATTACCAAATTTAAATTGTGGCACAACAGCCTTAGCGGTTAACCATACCGCTTCCATAATTGTAAAATTATTTCGAATATAAAATAATGTTGCATAATTTCCTGGTACTTGTGCAGAAAACATAACAGCAATTTTTGAACTGCTTTTGGGTGGAATATAATCAAAATGTTGACCCCGTATATTTGGATCAATCAATGAGAATACTGTATCACGTGCTAAAAAACAATTCCAACAATCTGTAATAATTTCTGGTGGATATGTCATAGCAGCACCAAATTGATTAACATCATGAACCATATAATACGCCATTATGGTTTCATTGCTAGGATTATGAACATTTATAAATTTTATTATTTCATGACCAACTTGTAAAACAGGAAATTCAATTGGACCACCGACTAATTTTGGCCATGATAGTTCAGCGCTTCCATTGAAATCATATCGTTTTATATGATTAGTTTGTACTCGAAAATGTATTGATGAAAATGCACTTTTCATAAAACGAAATGCTTCCATTTTTGTAAACATTAAATCACGTTCAATCATTTTACAATTGTTACTAATTATCGATGGTGACCATCTATCAGGATGTTGAATATAGCAATCATCGCGACATATTTTCGATGGATTAAAATTAAGTTTTCCAATATGTGTGACGCCATGTGCTGATATAAGTGGTTTTTCATTTTTTGAATAATCATAATAAGTTCCAGTTACATCTACGTGAATTCCTTCTACATACATTGCACGCATAAATGTTGAATATGCAGTTAGATTGACGCTGCATAATCCACCCTAAAAATAAAAAAAAAACAAAAACAAAAACAAAAATACTTATTAATTAATTCATTTTAAATATTTCCAATAATTTTAAATATCAAAAATATTATTGAAACGTTGATACATTGTTCAATTCATTTGCTAACAGATAATAAAAAAATATAAATACGATTTAAAATAAAGTAAAAAAAAAATCAGTGGCAAACAAAACCATACGACGATAATCAAACAAATAAAAATACATACTTCTCAATATCAATATCGAATAATAAAAATTTCCTTATGCAATAATTATTTTTTGATTACAATTTACGTTCGATAAAATAATAAGAAAAAACATTTGTGCGTAATAAAATTTTAAACATATAAATAGGTATACTTATAATGAATCATAGATCAAATAATATGAGTGAATGTAATACAAAATAAGTTCATTGTTTACCGAGTATGTTAAACAGACATGTTTTAAATTTGTTATATAAACTGAACGTTATTAAATGACAATACATTCAGAGGTATTTTATTATTTTATTATTTTATTATTAATTGATAACACCGGAAAAGAATCGACCACTTTTAAAATGGTTTAAACAAAACTTTTAATTCATGATTTTGAAAATTATTCAAAAAGATAACGAAAACTAAATATATACATATTATAATTTCAAACCACAATTTCCGTTCATTCGATAATAGTAGTTGTGGCTTAAAAAAAATAAGTATGATCCATATTTTTCAAATATTTTTGTTTCTAATAGAGTTAAATGAGACAATTATAATTTTACTTTTCTCGTGTTCTCATTTTCAGCAAAAAAATGTATATGAATTATGGTAATTTCACAAAATATGTTCCTTTCTAACACCTCAAAGACTACGACTTTTTCTAATACAGATGCATAACAAAGAAAATATTGCGACAACTATTAAACATTCAGGCAGGTGGCTATAAAAGCATTTAATTCGCTTAAAATTAAAATTTATTTTACGCAGTTAGATTCTCGTGTCCCAATTTTATGCAAATTTTGAATGTTTCATTTCCGATTTCAAGGATTTTATGCGAATTTTGAGCACTAAAATATGCATAGAAAAGAGATATTTCCCAAATAAGAACATATATCTTGAGACTTATCGCTTATTAATTTATTCATCGAAAAGAATCTGTTGAATGTTATTTCTTAACTCTGTATATATTGAAAAGTAAACTATGTGTCAATTCAAATTGTTTTAAGAATTTGTGATTTTTTTCTGAGATATAATATAAGTATTGAATTATCATCAATAATTATGGCAAATGAATTTAATATAATGAAAATTTATTACAAATTATGTTTATCGTCATCATTAATATAGGAATACATATTGAAACATTGCTAAAATGTTTTTCTCTTTATTTTTAATAAAAATAAGCTAAACTGAGATGATTATTGATTAAAACCGAAACTTAATACATATAATTATATCCCTGCATGATGATAACCTTTTGAAAATTGAAAAATAGCGCGATTATTATTTGCTACTTGCAACTTAAGTGATAAATATAAACAACCTTGAATATTTATTATTTACATTGTCATGTGCTCTACCATTTAACCATAATGAGCCAAATAAATAATAAAAAAAAAAACGTATCAAATTAAGTTACCGCAATTTCAAATATTTAACGAAATATTTAATTGAAATTTAATTACAGATAATTTGAAATATAATAACTGAAATGAATATTATATAAAGATACAATACTTACAGGAAAACAGTCTTCTTTATCAATCATTGTTGTAGTGAATTCTAATACACCCATATCAGTACTAAATTTGACTGGTGTACTGATTTCTTCATAATCCGTTTTAACTGAAAACTTTCCAACAAATGTACCAACAGCATTTGAATTTACTGATATTTGAAATACAATCCATTCACCAGGCCTTATACTATTACAAAATTTCAATCCTTCCATATTTAACTTACTGCAACCACGCAATGTAATGTCAATATGAGCAGCACTTGAAATTGTACCTTTCCAATTATGTATTGAAATGGGTACCGGATTTTGATTCACCAACGCTAACATTGTATATGATTTTGTTGATAACGGTAGTGTTCCAAAATTAATTGATTTTTCATCGATACAATTGTCGATATCTTTTGTTAATGTCGTTTGCTCCGTGACAGGAACTAAACGTCTTAAAAATCCATTAAAACTTAATAATTCTATTTCGTAGGTAGTTACATTCGTATGCAAAAGCAAAAATTGTGTTGTTGATTTTTTGGCAGCAGTTGGTAATTGTGATATTTGAAAAAGTGTTACTTCTTCGCCTGGTGCCAGGACTCTTGGTTGAAAACGTTGTACTTTAAAATATTTTAAACAATCTGCAGGTAATGTTAGATTCGTAACAGCTAATGCAACTTCAAAATTATTTCGAACACGAAAATCACGTGTCACCTTTACAGCCACCGTTTTATCATCAGCAGTATGAAATTTGGTTAGAGATTCATTATAATAAATTGAGCCACGTATTATCTCACCTACAAATGGTATTTTGTAAAACATATTATTATTTTCTAATCGTCCAGTTACTGGTGACGATGTTTTTGTTTTAATTAAAATATTTCCACGAAAAAATCTTTCTGCTTTTATTTTCGACCAATTTACAGTGGCTGTAATTGTACGATATGTTATGTTGCCATCTACATCAACAGTTGTGTCCATTTCAAGTGTAACACCACTTTTTACATCTGCTTCAGCTTCTACTGTGTAGACATCAATGTCAAGACTTTCCTTACCCGAATTAAGTAACTTAAATAAAATATTTTTTGGCCGATCATTACTTCCAGCCAATCCAAAATTCAAAAATGGTATATTTGAATAAATACCATGCTGTTGAAATATTTCAACTTCAATCGGCACCACTAAAATTACATCTTGTAAATTGGTGTCATTTCTAGCTGATACTTTTATACGAATATAGGCAGTATGATTACCAACTGTTGTTGCTGTAAAACGTACTCGAATCACAGGCTTCGAACAATATGGTGGAATTTCCCATAAAGTTTGAGAACGCTCACCAGTATTGTTGTCACCACTACTATTTTCGTCTGCCTCTTCATTTGTTGTGGGCAACTCTAATTGAAATTGTCCACCACTGCTGTACACTTCAACTATTTGCAGTGGTGTACTGTATGGATTATACATATAAATCTCTGGTGTTAGTGTTGCGTTAAATGGTGCTTTCAGTCCAATTAATGGACTCAAACGATATGGACATTCAATGCCCTTTCCTTTAACAGCATAGTTGATAACACCAAATGATGTATGTATCACTAAATGCGCTTGAATTGTAGATTGTTGTCGTGGTAAAAATACGACATTAAATGTTGTATTACCCATTGGTGGGATAACATTTTCATCAAAGAATGAACTGTAAAAGTCAGGCACACTCCCCGATATTGAACCTAAGTAAACACTACGATTTGTGTGTCGATTAATTAGTGTTACAATTCTGTTGGCCGTATCGCCAACCGATAGCTCCTCGAAATTCAATAAGTTTGGTTCAAAAAATAACTGTGAAATATCTTGTCCATTATCTGGTGTTATTATCAAATTATCAATCATTAAACGAGATGCATGCAAATCGAAGTCTTTGTCATTTTTAGCAGCTGCAACCACGATATTGCGGTTCAAGGTGCATGGAATAATAAATACCGTCAAAATAACAAACAATGTATATAATGATGAGCAAACGTGAATTATTCTTTCTGTTGCTGTCATTTTCCAAGCCACACTTACTTTCCTAAGACTTTTTAATACAGGCAATGATATTCTCTGTATATTTTCATATCACCTATTTACAGTAGCACTCAAAACTTTCTGTTTATTTTAATAATATTATTATTTTTATTTTTTTATTTTTAAATTCCTTAAATTTTTAGTTTTGTTTGGAAGGTTTTCACATCAGTATTAAAAATTAAAACTTTTTTTGCAATAAATATATGTGCGCGAAACGACAGACTTTTTGTATATAAGTTTTCAGAATAAATTTTTGGTTTTTCTCTTGCTTTTCGAAACGCGATACATCACATCAAAAATAAAAGTATTAGTAGTTTTATAACAAATCGTGTGATTGCGATTATGTGTTTCGCTCTGTGTGGTGATCTCTATCGCTTTACTTTTCTTTCTTATTTGGGCATATTATTCCTATTCCTTCATATTTTCATCATGCAATATGACATTTCAGCACGCATAAATGAACGCACGCGCATGCAATTTTTACGTGATATTTAATTTTATTGAGCGAATTCGTATGACGGCTAAACTAAACAAGGTACGTTTATATACAATGCAAAATACAAATCTTTGTTTTTCATTTTAATCGACCATTTTAATTTAATCCAGTTAACAGGTTGACAAGTCTTGGTGATTTTCCTGAATTAATTTAAATCCTGTACATATTATTATAATAGAGTTAGGAACCAGCTTACTAGAGACTTTAAGTTGAGGTTAAATTAGCTTCTATTATTTTTTTTATAATATTGGTGCACTGTAAAATTGGAACGCAGTTTAATATGTCGAAAATATGATTTTCAGCTGGGGATGAATACTTTTTGCATGCAAATGTTCGACAAAATTTTGTCGAATGTTCGATCTGGCGATGTAAGAAATTCATCCCCTGTTTTCAATTTTATACTTATTCTTTAGGGGCTGTTCACAAAGTATGTCACGCTAAAAATCGTCTTTTTTGACTCCCCCCCTCCCATTGTCACGGTTTGTC
>JAABKK020050616.1:0-11730 GCA_011634745.2 Catotricha subobsoleta | reverse complement strand
AACTATTATTCCTACATGTGGGGCGAAAGGATACTTGAGCCTTTCTGTTTTTGTGTATGTGGGGCTCGGGCCTCGCCGCCATACTGTAGTCGGCGCCTATGTGTAACACGGTTTCTTATTTTCCATATAAAAATATACCTTTCCATATTTATATATTCTTTGGTTATACTATAAAGTAATACAAATACATACAGATTTTTACTTATCATTTTCCTTTAAAATTTCAAATAATATACAGTAATTCGACCAATTCAAATATATTAAAATCACTTAAATACATATTCTAATACCTAGTGCTGAAAAATCAATAGATTATAAGTTATAACTCATATTTTTTTTTAATTTGTTATTACAAATTTGTTGTAAGACAAAAATAAACAAATTATATAGTTATATGTTTAAAAAAAAAAAAAAATATAGTCATGAAGGAAATTTTGAATTTAATTTTAAATTCATAAAAAAAACCCCATGAAATGCAATGAAATATTTTAATTATTTTGGCTTTATTCAAATTCGTTTAGCATAGGTTATTCCATCAAAAATTTACCATAAATCTGCAAAATATTTATAAGAAAATGATGCCTATGTAAAATATGAAATAAAATATGGAAAATACGTTTTATTTTTGGGAAAAACTCAGCTATTTATGAAATAATTTCTTTGACTTTGATTTTAAATAAAATTATGTATATCCCCAAACTATCATTCATTATCAAATACTTGATCTCTAATCATAAAATGATGTCACTCAATATTTATTTTTAGTTATTTATATTCATATGTTGTATTCACAAAAACTTACTTTATCGGCAAACACACTAAACAATCGAACAGTATCCAAGCTTTCATGATCATCATATGTCAATGTATAAAGATCATTAACAAATCTAGAATCCTTCTTATAATGTCTCTTATCGAATGTGTATGGTAGCGAACTTAGAGATTCCATTAAATGAAATGAATTTAAATTACAAATTATTTTCACTCAACACATTACAGGCCGTAATAAAAAAAGCAAAAGAAACAAAAAATAATAATTAACAAAATTACACACTGCACATTCAGATGCCTGAGTTTTATGAGAGCAGTGATTGAACTGCTAGGTAAGCTACCAATTCCTACATACGAATAATATAAATCAAAACTTTCGAAGTTCGTGTTATAATTTTTTTTTTCTGCTATTAAAATCATCAAATACCAACTTGTTGTTAGTTAACGTGTATTAGAGAATGAGAAACTGCAAAAAAAAAATTGTTATTGTACTGACGGTCATACCTACGATGAAGGTTAGTTAATTGGGAAAGCAATTTTTTCTTTATTGTTTATGTAGTAGATTAAAATTTTGTGTGGCGGGGAGATTAAAAAAAATTAAGTACTTTTAACAGGTAAGTATAAATTTTCTATTTCTAAACTTCGGAAATTTCTGTATTGACTGAATTATCATTTTTTTTAAAAATCTATTTCAGAATAAAGATGTCGCAGAATAAACCATAAATTGTTAAGCATTGGGGATTTTAAATGAAAAGCTTCTTAACATGCATGCCATCACCCACTGTGCATTTACATTTGTTCATAATTATTTTTAATGGAAGTACAGAAACTTTATTATATTTCATAATTGAATTTACAACATTTTACGATTGTTATTTTAAATTCACAAGTAGCAACTATTGCTATTGTTAATGTAAAAAGCGTGTTATGGGACGGATTAGTAATGAAAAATTAAATTCATATTGAAAATCAATTTATAAGCTACTTGATATATCGAATATACATATTCTCTTATTTTTCTATTTCTGTAAAGTGATGTGAATTCTTTGCAAGACAACAAATTGAAATTTAAAACCGACAATTTTATGAATACATTCTATTATTAGCAGAGCGAACCTATTTGCAAAAACCAATTGATATATGAAGAAAAAGAAAACTATCCATCATGCCCATATTTTTCATTTTCTTTTGTTATAATGTGCTTTTATTCGATTGACACAGAAAATTCCTTTTTTCGATTACCACAACAGCACTCTTCTTAAGTTAAATGGAAAAGAAAAATAAATTTCCATTTACAATTTATAAATATCGCAGTACATTTTCAGCCTCGATTGGATTTATGAAAGAAAAGAAAAAAAAAACACGCGTTCTAATTCTACATTGAATATAATCCGCTTCTGTATAACAAACTATATGTAAGTTAAGTCTGTATGAGTTAACTATAAAATTGTTATTAGATATATAGTACGTTGTTAGTTAAAAACAAAAAAAAAAAACAAATCATGGTTAAATAAGCAATAATATGTGTATGCGAAGTGAACCTATATATGCTTCGATATGTAAAGGAATGGATGCTTGGCTACCCAACCATAATGCCACAGTAACTATTATCGGTAACAATGTTAATGCAAAATATAATATATAAACAAAAAAACTTTTTCTTTACAAAGTTGCTGTCATATTTTATATACAAAAATTAAATAAAATATCGTTCCATGGTAACATAGAATATCACCGCAAGTATATTTACCTCCTAAAGTACCAAAATAATTTTGAATAACTTTTAATTTAATTTTAAAAGGTACTTAAAACATTAAGAAAGACTATGGCAACAATTTCAAATGTTTCAAAATCATATATTTATTATTTTTTTTATATAATCGAACACCATCTTGGTTTTATCCAATGAAAGTACTAGAAAAACTAAACGAATAATTTCGCATAAATAATATCGAGTTTTCTTTCTGCAAAAATGTGTATAGATAAACAATAGTCTATAGTTACAATCATCTCATTACAGAAATTGTTCCCTAATGTAATATATTTTCTAAAAATATATCTTATAAATTATTTACTAATTCATATTTTCAATTTAAAATCAAATCTACTACAAATATTTTAACCATACACAAATTTATTCTCTATATAATATTTTTAATGTAAAATTACTGTACCAACTGTACGAATATCGAATAATGTGCTGTGAAATGTAAGCAAACTTTTTAATCGCCCCAAAATATTCAAATCAAATATAAATATATGTTTTATTTGAAAACAAGTTGATTCATTTTAATCTCAATACATTAATTTCAATATATTTACATACCCTGCGTTCTTCTTCTTTAGCTGCTTTTAAATGATTTTCGATTGCTTCTAAATCGATTACTGGTAGAGCTGTTTCTATGTTGTAAACGTCAAAGCTGGCTGAAAATATTATATAATATATTTTTTAAGATTTCATTCATATCATTCACAATGTGAATTTTAGTCATAATAATAAATAAGAAAAGGGTTAATGATGTTCGAAGAATAAAAAGAACAAATAAAAAAAAAACCCCAAGAAATAAATAAGGAAATTGCTATAAATACCTGATACATCGTTTTGCTCCTTGACCTTTTGTCTGGTCGATATTATCCCTTTCGACAGTGAATTATTGATACTGTTATTGTTATTGTAAGATTTTACCGTTTTCTTGTTATTGTTATGGCTATTGCATAAATTTGTGGTATTTTTCGGGAGCTCATTATTATTTGTTGGTAATTTTTGTTCCATTATATCTTTTTTCCGTGGCTGTACTATTGCCACACTAGCCGTAATGCTACTATCAATATCTTTCTCACATTGTCGTAACGAATTCAAATTTTCTTTTTCACTGCACAATGGTTTGGTGGTGATGGTGTTGTTATGGGCGGATTTTGATGAATATCTCAAATTTTTCTTATGTTTTCGCTCAAAATTTGGTAAATGTTGAATTTTCTTATTTGTTGTTGTTATTATATCGGTTGAGTTATTATTATCGTACCATGGTTTTTCTCGATTCATATAAGCAATTGCCGGCAATTGACGATCATCATATGATGGTTTTTGATATTTTGGTTTAACTATTGCGGTTGGAATGGAATTTCTATATTTATCTTTTCGTCCAGTTTGATCATCACTCGGTATTAAGTATGGATTGTTTGCACATTCAAGTTGGTTTGTATTTAATTGATCGCTATCGTTCGTGTCGATGACAGTACTACTAACTGAGATCGTTTCTTTAGCATTTGATAGAGCAGCATCAGCAATCTGTTTGTTTTTTTTTTTTTTTTTTGTTTAATAAAAATGTATAATTTAGTTTAAATTAGTGTGGGTTTCATATCATGCGTACAAACTCAAAATTTATCTAATAAATAATGTGAACCGCATAGTATTTTAAATATGTTTATGTGTTATTATTATTTATTTTTTTTAATCTCCATAGTCTTAGTTAAACAAATAGAAAAATTGTATTGGCGGTCAGGGGCGGATCAATTACGGATGAAATATTTTATAAATCTAATTGCCATTTAAATTTGAATACATTATTTGCTTTTTGAAATATTGTTAAAGATGCCTTTCTGAGCTAAATGTTTTAAATTGAAATTTAAAATAATCTGAATTGAATAGTTGATTCATGTGAGAAAAGGTTGTTTAGATACGAAGTGCATATAATTAATATTAAATCTTATATATAATAGAAATATGACTAAATTTTTGAGAGTTCAGATATCGGTCAATGTATAAAGTTAATCCACTAATTGCATTGTTGATCTTAAATATTAATATGTATTCATAAATAGGTTTATCATACTGAAAGCAGTAACTCAATTTCATATTTTTTTTTAATTCTTCTTTATACATAAAAAAAACATTGAGATTGCAACTTATTCAAAATAAAAAAAAACTGAGTAAAGAGTTTCTTACAGTAATCGATATAATAATTTAGTAAAAAGAAAATGCTCACCTTATTCAAAAAGTTTCCATTTAAATTAGTCTCATTTTCCAATTCCAGAACAGGCTTTCTTTTCGTACCATCTTCAATGTTTTCTAAATATGTACTACTTTTATATCCAGAAACAATTAGTCCAAATTCTCGTTCTACTTCTTGCTCAAAATTTCCAACAATATCTACTGGAGTAATACTCCATTGACAATGTTCCTCTTTTGTTTGATCTTGAATATTGGATTCGTTATTGTGTTTAACCGTTAAATTATCCTTTTCTTCAACATGCACTTGTGTGCAATTAATATTTTTCTCAGCATTATCCGAACAAACATTTTGTAAAATGTCTGGCTTTTCACCCTTTACATCAAATCCACCTTCTTGAGAGTTCGATTTGATTAAAATATCAGGTGGCTGATGCAACAATTTAACATCGTCTGTTTTTTTTATTTTTATTAGACTTTTCGATACATCAACGTTAAAGCCGGCTTCGTCATCATACCTTTTCAAATAAGTATTTAAATCACAAGCGATAATTTCTTGATCGCTATAAATATCCGCAGGATTTGTCATGTTATTTTCAATGTCATTAACTGTAATTCTCTCCATTTTGGTTTGAAAATGATTGTTTAAAATTGCATTTGTGTTATTTTCTACATCATTTGACATATTTATTTCAGGTAACGAAGTTGCATTTGATTCAAAAACATTTCGTAAAATCTCCTCAACTTTATTTAGATTTTCATTATTGTTATTGTTGCTGTAATTATTATTGTTATGATTATTATTTTCACTGTTAAGATTGTAGCTATTTTTATAATTTCCTAGTGGTCGGTCAGCAGGCACATCACACTCAAATTCAGACACATCACTATCTGACATATTACCGAATTGATGATCTATAAAATGTTCTGAGAGAGTATGTGCCAAATGTTGAAATCCCGGATAGTTTGGATTAATGATTCCTCGTGGATAATTTCGTTCTGGTGAATTTAACGATACGCATAAGGATGATGTCGCTGAAAATCCATCTGAAAATATAACGAAAAATGTTAAAATCTATAACTGTTATAGCCTATTTCATTTTTGACTACCTTCTTCGTCCATAAAACTATCATCTGGGCTTGAAACTGAGCATACGGACGAATCACTTCTATTGTTTGTCACCGGAGTTGTAATACTTGTGTCTAAATCCAGTTTGGCTAAATTTTCGCGACACACCAAATATTGACTATCGAAATTATTATCGTTAATATTTTTGGTCAAATTTACATCATCATTTAAATGATTTCGATAAGTGTCTGAAATATCAATGGTACCCGTATTATTCCTATTAAAATGGTTTTTTGTAAACGACACTGTATCATTTGATATGTTGACATTCAAATTTTCCTCATTGAAAAAATTATTTGAATCAATATTAGCTGTTTTATTTGTTCTTGCACTTGTAATTAATTCACTATTTTCAGTTGATGTAAGCGACTGATTATTCCCATTTGATGAGAATGTTTTTACTGTATTACCATTATTGTGTATATAACCAAGTGACTCATAGAAACGCATTTTGTTGAGCTAGAATAATAATAAAAACAAAAAAATCAAAGAATTTACAGACGAGAATTATAAATTTATATTAATTTGGGAATGTTTTGAAGTATCTCTTGCCATTCTCGAGATATAAACACAAACAGTTAGTCGTTAGACAGACACCATCGAATACATAATAAAATATTCTAAGCGCATTATTTTTAAATGGATACACCATTTTACAGCAGGAAGAACTAAAACATTTGAGTTTAATTCCAGTTGTAGAAACTTTCATTGCAATGGATAATTCAATTGGGTTTAATTCAATTAAATTAATTGAGATCCATTTTCTAGATTTTTATAGAGTCACTTATTGATTGTTGGTATCGATAAAAATCAATGTCCAAAATTTAAAAAAAATCAGTAATTTGCACAAATTTTAATTTAAATGAAAATGAAATATTTTACTATTTTAATTTCTATTTCTTCCCAGGTTTTACTAAACTTTATTGGAATAATTTAAATTAAATAAATTTCTGCTAAAGGATTTTGTAACTTAAATTGTTAGGAGTTTTATTTATTGGACTTACTTATAGTATAGGAAAATATCCTTTTTCTTTTGGCATGACCTAATAATAAAATACTAAAAATTTTAATGGAAAATCAAACTAATCAAATATTATAAGTATAATATATTTGACAATATTTAACATAAATATTTTATTTAAGTTCAATTCTATAAAAGTGAAGATGCTCAATAAAGAAAATGATATTGCGGCAACAAATTTTATATGTGTCCTCATATAATCACGATAAGCTATAAATTTATATATGGGTCAATATAATGTTACCATAGCCATAGTAAATACATATATATTCCAACCATAATAGTTTATAGTGTTAATATAAATTATTTTTGTTGGGTTTGCGGTCATTATACAAGCAAGTAATATCTATAAATATTCTATATGATACAAGTGGACAGTAGGTAAAAGACTATATAATGTTAAAGAAATAGGTATGTGCTGGACTGATTATTATATTTGCAAACTTACAGCTCAAATTACTTCCGTATTGAGTAATGATGTACTGTGTAGGTAGACAGAGGGTGGCCGATGGGTAACAAAACGGTAAAAGTAGAATTTAATTGTTAGAAAAGGTAATTGAACTTCTTTGTTTGTGCTATCAGTTTTCACAGCGCACACAATCTTATATATACCATTCTTTTATAAAATGAAAATGTACATGCATATATATAATATTTGTGTTAACCTCACCTAGTATTTTCTTTCATTCTACTGTGTATGTAATGTAACAATGTTTTAAGCACATTAATTATTTTGTAATAATAGAGTGGTTTTCCTATTCAAAGCATTTCTCTACATAAAGTAATTATATTATACTTTTCTCATTACGATTTCATTATTATTGATTACTTTTTTACGTGTGATTGTGCGACACTACCGCACCACATGACCGTACAATTTGCGATAAAATCTTATATTATATACAAATACAAGAAATATAGAAATTTGGAATTTGTTTTAGTTATTGAATCGAAGTTTATTTCTAAGGAATACTTATTACATAACTAAATATATATTTTTTTTCTTTATAATTTCTAAATTTAATATCGATTATTGTTGTGGTAAATATTTCTTCGTAGAAAGTTAAGCTGTAAAAGAGTTAGAGCGGATATTTTCATCACCCATTTTAACATTCACAAAATTATAACATTATTGCCAGTTATGTGCTTGAATATTATAATACGTTAAACTTACCACGTCATTTTTATGTTTCGTTTTACTACTTATTATCCCAGTTCACGTTGAAAAATTCATAATGCACGCACAACAGTTATAAAACCATTACATTGGATAATAATGCTTTTTTTTTTCTTTTCAAATTTCTTTTTTTTTGTAAACTTCAGGAAAATAATTTTACAACATACAAATAAAAATATATTATAATTTTTTTTTCCCAACCGAAGCGTTCAAGGGTGGATTTCCTACTAACATTGTCATGTTGGTACTTCTAACCCATGGATTATATAGAATGATATATTTTATTCGCATCGTCAATTGTAAAAGGAGCGAGCTTATTTGATGGAAAAAGCAAGTTGAAGTACATAAATTTTCTATATGGGTGCGAAAGAATTGACACTATACCCATGGCACAAATTAGAAAAGACAGGCATCAAGTGAAATGTTGGTATAGTATAGGAAGATTTTGCGTCATTCATTTATACTGTAATAGAAAATGATAAGTTCTTTCTTTTATGAAAAAACGTTTATTTACTATTATATTTCTATAGCTGGTATCATCCATAGAAAATAATATAAAATGAATATTTTTTTTTTTGTTCATAAACTTGAATAAATAGACAGTAGACACTAATAAAAGAGGAAAACTTGTGATACACACAAATTTTTTTATTAATACTTGACAAAAATAATAATAATAATAATAGCTTAATTTATGTTAGAAAATTTTCACCAAATTAAAAAGCATTATCATCTATTATTTCATAATTACATTACTGGCAATTTTAATAGAGTTATAATTCAATTTGAAAGGAAAACTAAATTACCGGAAAATATGAATTTCGAGAATTGATGGTAAAATAAAATATATTTAAATACGGAAATGGAACAAATAGGTCTCTTTGGAAGTGCAGATGACTATCTTCCAGAAAGTTTTATTTGTTCGTTTCTTTCTCTTGCTTCACTGTGAATGTATACTAATATATGTACCGTAAACCGACGTGATAAAAAACAAAAATTCAAAAAATCGCTCAATGTGGTCAATGCTTTGCCAGTCAGGGTTCCAATGATTTAAATCAATTGACTCAAATTATTGATTTAAATCAATTTTTAAAATTTGTTTATAATTTTTTTAACGTACTTTGGATTTCAAGAAATATGGGAGGGTGGGAATGAAAATTTAGATACAGAATTTTTTCTTCTGTTTATCGTTTTAACAATGTTATTGGTCTGAAGAACCATGTTAAATTCTCATATAAAAACAGTCTATTTTGCTTACAATACTGCCTTTACAATATGAGTTCTTTATTCTTTAACGTTTGGCCTGTAACTGTCTCTACTCTTTTACCAAACAATAATTATTAACCATACAATACAGGCTACTTCGATAATAGGTCGCGTCCGAACAACCATTCCATTGAAATGTAACGTAATTTACGATTTTTTTTGCTAACAATTTGCCTTACAACCTCAAAGGTGTAATTTCTAAAATAATGATTCAGTACTACAGTTCTAACTTACAAAATCTATGTTTTTGATGTATTCTACTAAATTATTACCAAAAAAAAATCGTAACTTACGTTACATTTCCATGGAATGGCCTATATAAATATTTCGTTCTCGCTCTCATATATATTAAAAGAGTTTTCAAATAATAAATTTGAATAATATCAAATTACTTCTTTAATATTAAAAAGAAAAAAACTTGAAAAGAACTGACGATATTACCTACACTAACTTTTATCTTTAGTAAGTACTTTTAGAAATAACTTTTATATTGATATACATTTATAAGATTTTAGGTAAACTTAAATTTTAAAAATTGTAAAATTTAATATCTTTTCCATTTATTAAGAAAAATGCTCACGATAAAATTTCTATACGATTATATGTAACAAATAGTCTAATGTTATAAATTAAAATTTAATTGATGTATGAATTTAATTTACTTCAAAATGCATGTGCAAATAATTCAGCATAAAGAGTTAATTTAATCAAAAAATTGATTTTATTCAGAAAAAAACTGATTTCAATCAAAAAAATCAATAATTTTTTTGAACCCAGCTGTAGTTTTCTTCTTAGTTTCTAAATTAAATAAAACAGACATTACGCACATAATAAATTTATGGTTTATGGTGTCCGATCTAATGTTGACATTTTTCTTAATCTGCTTTCATTAGCGGCGCACCATAAAAGACAATTGTCAATTAATATTAATATATTATTTATATATTATTTATTTTTTTCACAAAAGTAGGTTAAAAATTCAATAAACGAATGATCACATTATAAAAGAAAAACATCCATCAAATATTATAACTGAGAGAATTAATGGTACCAATTGCTGTACCTAATTTATGTAGATTAGACTAACATGCGCAATACATTTTATTTTAATTCTAAATTAATTGTTATGTGAATCATTTTTTTTTTAGCTTTCTTTCAATAAAAAACGAATGGCAATTCTGTGTTGTATTGTATGAATGATTGTAAAGGGCGATAAAGCACAGGTCAAACTAAGAATAGGTATTTAACCTCGACTTTCAAGATTTCCGAACACGCTTTTCGGTCATGACTTTCAATTTTGTATTACAAATTATATACGAAAATATGATTATTATTTATAGTACAATAAAAATATATATATATTATATATATATATATGAAAATCTGTCTTTTAATGTAATTAAGTCTTATTTTAATTAAACATCAATAATTTTATACATTAATTATAGCATCTCGTATAACGTCCATATAATTACAGACATACATTAAATGACTCGTATATTAAATAGTATTTCTATAGACGTACTTATATGATCAGCTGTACTAAATACTACCGACAAAAATCGCTAAAATAAATGAGCTATTATGATTCATCAACCGTAAAATTCTAAAATCAGACCGCATGCAATTTATTTTATAAAATTTAATAAATAACCAGCTGTTCAAACGAGAATATTTAATAAAATCTGATAATATTTTCTAAATACCTAATAATTCTCACAATAATATATACGATTAATCAATATATTAGATGACTTGAAAAGCATATTACACTATATGTGAACGTGTATAAATACACAAAAAAAAAAAAAATAATAATAATTATGGCGTCAACTCAACTCCTGAACAATAAAACCTTACTTACTTATATTATTGGCTGTTTGTTCTATTTATATAGTATTCTACTTCAGACAGTTTATAAGTTCAAATCAAAACTTTCATCAAATGATTTTCATTCACCAAAAGAGTTAATGTATTAATGTAGCGTTTGTAAATTTTACAAACAATACAAATATTTATTACACTTTGTACATTAAATTTACAAAAAAAAAAAAAAAAAAATTGATTACTTTAGAACATGTCTCAAAAAAATACTTTTTTACTATTTTTTTAAATTTCAAGTAAACGTATTGCCGCTACGATAGCAGAAAGTCAACTAAATCTGAACGCTGGGTAGGTATCCCATATACCCATGTTACATGGAAGAGCTTTCGATTAAATTAATGAATACTTTTATGGGGTTGTTGATGTGAATTGCGCAAGTTTGTAAAATCTATAATTAGGTATAACACACTGAAGGGAACAAGAAGAATATTCTATACTATTGTTCGAAATTGTTTGTACTAACGATATATCTACTAGTTTTTCTATTATATTCCCTTGCAAAATATATAATAAAATACGTACCTATTTTCTAT
>JAABKK020050605.1:0-11737 GCA_011634745.2 Catotricha subobsoleta | reverse complement strand
TTTAGACCAAACCTCGACTTTTTAGGGGGTGCCCCCTTAAAGAATCGATATCTTGAAAATAAGGGCCACCCTAGTGTCCCACACACAAGAGTTTAAATTCAATTTTCTACTATGCCGAAGGTGAAGAGTGTTTTAAGCAGGAAAACGTACCTCTTCATTTCTTTAGAGGTTCGGTTCTGAAGATTTGATTCTTATCAAATAAAATTAGGAGTTCGGTTCTAAAAGATCGCTTCTTGTAACCAAATTTAAGGGTACAGTTGTTAAGTGAAAAAGCAGGGGTTCTTGAAGGTTCGGTCAAGTAACTAAGGAATAATATGTCCAGTCCCTATTGCGGGTATAAAAATATAAGGAAACGGAAGCATCGTTGCCCCTTTTAAAGCCGTTTTCAATTACTGACGTAAATTTTAAAATATATATATTATGTTCAACAAGTGTGTGTGTGTTTCTATGTTAGTATTCATTGTACTCTCATTATGTTCATGTTCAATGACATTATATAATGATTTAAACAGAGACGTTTGACCTTTAGAAAATCATATATATTTTTGTTCTCTTATTATTCCTAAATTTATTTGTTTTGGTTACAATTTTTTTGGAAATCATATTTTAATATTTCCTCCAAGCGTTACTGAATAATATGCGAAGTGGAAACAAATCTAAATTGAGTTTGTCAAATAAAAAGCACTATCGAATGCATAATTTTTTGATTTGATGGATTGTATCTTCGATACTTTTATTTTAGGCAAAATTCAATTAATCTATCCTAAACAGACTGAAGTATTAGAATTTTAAATGGGTAATTATAGAAATCTATCGCCTCTCAGCCTCTTCAATTTCAATTAAACTAAGTGGTGCTGAACGAACATACCATAAAATAACATAAAAGAGTTTTAGAGTCATCGTTTCTTCCAAATAGCTTAAAATGCTTTTATCTTAAAATCATTATTATTATTTTTATTTTCTCTACCAGGTGTATTGGCTCTATTAATATGCAAATATTAATTTATTATAAGAAATAATTATGTTGCATTATTATGCTAAGTCGTTTTAGGTAGAACCACCTCTCCACTTATTTTCTATAGAATATTATTTATTGATAAACTTTTTGAAAACTTCTACAATAAAAGAAAATTGAATTTTCACAGGGAGAAAATTTTGTTTTATTCGCCGAAAGGAGGGTTTTTGGTAGCATGAGTGGATCCTTGCACTTACATACAAACTAGCAAACACATGTAATTGCTTTATAAAGAAAAAAATAACATGAAATATTCACTTTAATTCTATGAAAAAAACATCTAATTTTTCAATTTTATAGACCGTAATTATCCAATAGGTACCTTTCGCAAAAAAAAATAAAAAAAATAAAGAAAAAACTGCGATATTTTTCCTTCTACTATTTTGTTTCTTTCTTTTTTGTTCCTTAATTCAAATACATAAATATTCAAGAAGAAAACAACACACAAATTACCATATTTCTAATTTAAATAACTCTAAGCACATATTTTCTTTGCGCGAGAAGTTACCTAGATCAATTTACCTCCGGTTATATTTGGAGTAAAAATATTTAAAGGCAAGACAGGACCCTCTGCAGAATATAATAAAGACACACTGCTATGCCTGTTGTGTGTTGGTTCAACGTGTCGCCGCGATATTTATATAAGCAAAATAAATATAAATATGCACGTATTTAGCGTCCGTGGATAATAGAAGAAAGAAAAAAAAAAAGCGAAACTTTTCCTTTTCTTTTCTTTTAATTTTTTTCTTTTTACTTTAATTACCTGTAAAAATTGTTTTATGTATTCATTTCCATGCTCCGTCAGAAATAATTGCAAGGTATTCATGGCCTCTGGCGATATAACTTTTGAATTTAAATTGACATTATTTGGTTCAATATTTGGTTGAATTGTATCTTGTTGATGTTTATATATGGTCGCACATTTTACAGGAACAAACATTTTATTTCGATCACCTATTGAAAACACTGAACACGTACCAGTATTGTTATTATTATTATTAATAATGTTATTAGTTGTTGTGGTTGTTGTTGATGCACTTGGAATTAAATTATTAGCATTCTTTTGAAATGGTGACGTTGACGATTGTGGTGGAGATGTTGTTGTTGCAATAAATTGCAAAAATGGATTTCGATTTGTTGTTGACATTGACATTGCCGATGATGCAGCTGCAAAAGAACTTGATGAAAAATGGTTATTGTTGGTGCCATTTATGTAAGTTGGAAGAGAATTCCAACATTTTCCAGAGCTATTACTGGCATAAAAATCATCATCATAATCATCATCCAGTGCTAAATTAGTTTCCTCTTTGATGTCATGCAATTCAGTTGGTTTGGTTGAAATGAAATTTTGATTGTAATTGCTAATGATGGCGCTGTTATTTTGATAGGTATTGTTATTGCTATTTGGACTATTGTTACTCATTTTTTTCAAATTATTATTATTATTCATGCTAGTTGTTGGTATCGGTGCAATAGATATTGTTGACGATGTAACAATTATAACGTTTTCATTACCATCTTGAAAATTTGATATTTCTGGTGATTTCTTCGGAAAAGGATGACTGTAATCAATTTCATGTGTGAACGTTGTCTGCGGTTCTTGTTTATATGGTTCATATCCTGTAAAATAATTAATTGTGGCTGAATGACTAGCAGTTTGATATAAAATGGAATTATTTCCAGTTGCATTAAAACCATTACTGTGATCTATTTGCTCTGAATATTGCTTTGAATTACAATATAGATTATTATTGCTATTGTTGCCACCATTTTGAATATTATTCTTCATTAATTTATCTGTATTGATTACATCCCCATTTCCAATTGATTCAAATTTATTATTATCTTTAATCGCCCAATCATTGACACCACCCATCGAAACATTTCCACCGTTCGAAATTTTATTAACATTTGTTGTGTATTTTATGCCTGCCACTGTGTCGGCTGTTATCGAACTACATCTTTTTGGTAATAAATATTTTTCTTTGTTCAATTCATCACGAATTGATGTTACAATGCCACCACCACTAGTAATACCATTATTTCCATTTCGTTTTTCAGCAATTGTATTATTGTCCAATTTGCATGAAATTGAAGATGTTATTGTTGATGTTACCGGATTTTTATTTAACTTTACCGTTTCAAATATAATATTTTCATTATTTTTCTGAGCAGTTGTTTTTCTCATTTTTGGTGTCGTTGACGTTGCTTTTTCATTATCACAACTAACCGAGACAGTTGTAATATTTTGTATTTTATTAAATTTTGTAATTTTCTCCGGTTTTTCTGATTCTGAATGTACAATGGCACCATTTGTTACATTTGAAGAGTAATTTGATGCAATCAACGACAAAGACGACGATGACGAGGAAGAAATATCTTTTTCATTTTTTGTTATAATATGATTTGAGCCATCAATTTTGTCATTGGTGATGTATGATATTGAAGCTTGTTGTTGTGGTTGTTGTTGTTGCTGTGTTGATTGATCTGGCGATGGATGCGTTGGTTGAGTTGTATTATTACCGAATGTAGTTTGCACGAAATTGGATGGATTCTTAAATATTTTTGTAAAATTGCTAGTATTGAAATATGATAAACCTTTTGATGATTTTGTTTCATTTGACGTATTCGAAGTACTTGAGGAATCTGATTTGATTCGAAATGATTTTGATTTTGGACTAAACATAATTTTATCATTGTTCGTTTTTTGTATTATTACAAAATTACAGTTCGTTAATTATATTCCAAATACATGAACATCGGATCGAATGCTTGTTATACACCAACAATAAAGTTTTAACTTTTAATTTAAAACAATAATACAACTGGAAATTATTTCTATATCAGATTTAAATGAAAATTTATTATTTCCTTTGTTCAAATCACAAAGTTTACAATAACTAAAAACACAAATAAAACTTGTTAAAACAAGTTATATGAAATTTAATTTATATGAACTCTATTAAATAAGAATTGTCACAGGCTCCTCCCTCATATCTCTTAACATAGAAATATTATAAATTTAATGGTCAATTTAATGCTTAAAGATTATAATAAATAAAATAATATCGATGCAGAAAATCGGAAGCTTGTTCATCGTCCACAACAGTTAAAATTATGGTGATTTTTCACTATATTTACTTTAATTATTGCTCAAAATTTCCTCTAAACGTTAATTGTGACTAATTTCCATATAAAAAGAATTGTATTTTCAAAGTTTTGTTGATTTTAATGTTTATTCTGATTTCCACAACTTTTTCATATGAATACGAGTCAGAATTATCCTTTACAATCATACAAATTTAACTTAATGAATGGAAAACATGAGAACATTTTAATTAATCATTGTGCGCTTTGTGATTCCTTCATTTTTGGTTCAAGGCAATTACTTTACATCAACACGAAATAAAAGAAAAAAGAGAAAAGTACGTAGACAAATAAGAAAAGAAGAATAAAACATTTTCGAACATCATTTCATTTATTATTATGGGCGTAGGTTGGATGCTTAAATAATTTCGGAAAATTAAATAAATAAAATAAATTTCATTGATTCCTTTTCATTGCTTGATGAGCCCTAACTATATCTTGAATCGCATTAACCCAACACCGGTTATTGTCAAAGCACAAAAACATTCCTATATTCATTCAGTTCAGTGATTAAATGTTCTTCTTTTTTTTATTATTATTATTATTTTCGGTTTGGTATTATGGATATTATTTTTGATGGTCACATTTGTGGTTATCCAGAATGTTATAACTTGTGATTATGTTTTTGCATGATGAAGTTTTATATTTATGCATTTTCCAATTATATAATTGGTTTAAATATTTTGTAGCACTCAACTGCGCTACTAATACTATATTATATTATATTATACAGTATAATCTGTCTAAGTGAACCACTCTCTATGTGTACCGGTTGTCAATTTTTTTGTAAAACATTTCAATTTTGCGAAATGTCTATATCCTATTCAAAAATTAAATATGCATGTGAATAAAATGAAATTTAAATTATGCAAATTGTTTTATTAAATACATATGTACGTTAGTTTTATGTTATGTATTCTGAAAGAAATTGGCGAAGTGGACCATGGACCAGTGGACCATTTTCTGCGGGATCTTGGACAGATTATACTGTACTATACATATACGAAAGCACCATAATGCCATTTATCGTTAGAATAAATAAATGCATTTTTCTTACTGTTGCTTTTTTTAGATATGAAATAAAATTATTTGCTGGTGTCCTTGGACGTAGAGCATTAGTATGATAGACATTAATAAATAATAGAAAACATTCCAACGAATAAATGAATTGTTTTTGTTACTTATTTATTATGATTTATTCCTATTGTTTCTATAGACGTTTCTCTGGTCTATTGTCGGTTTTAGGTGGATGTTTGTACTTTACAGATAATATTCAAAATGTAAATGAAACATTTTGTTTTGTTTGATGTAAGGGAATTGTTTTTGAGTACATGAATTGTCTCTAAGGTTTAATAAATTGAATAGCGTCTACCATTTTCTTTATTTGGTTAGATATATAACAACCAAAAATGGAATTTTTCTATGTACCTATTTCTATAATATTGTATATGTAAAATAGTCACTTATAAACGATAAAAATTTAGTGATGATGGGTGTTTAAGGCGGCTTTTTTTTTTACCATATCAACCCAACTGAACAATATTAAATTGGTAATTTGAAAAGAAAAAAAAAAACTGAAACCAAACCGATTTTGTCTCTTTTTTTTATTTATTTTACTATATTTTCAATGACTCTAAAACGATCATTTTGTATCAGAGAAAAGTATGAAAACACATTCAATATTAAATTTTATTGACAAGAATAAAAATAAAAAGATAGAAAATAAATGACCATTTATCTGCTTAAATTCAATGCTTGTTGCTGTTATATGCAAACTTTAGCAATAAAAAAAGGAACTATTCAAACGGGCCTTTATTAAATTTAATAAAAAAAAAAGAAAAGAAAAGAAAAAAAAGGTGGAAATTGATTTGCTAGATGCGTGTGCGCATAATGATTATTTAGCCTTTTATTTAGTCAGTCAGAATTCGTTGAAGTTTCAAAAATTACACAAAATATTTTTTTTTCTCACAATTAAAATAAATTGCTCCTAATTTGTTTCTAAATGAAAGAAATTTTACTCGAATGATAACGACTGAAATAAGCTAGTACCAGGTGAAATATTTCCACAAAAATTTATTCAAGATTCACAAGTATTGTCTCATTAAATGAATTATCAAATCCTCATATTTTCAATGTAATCAATGGAATACAACGCAATTACTCAAAAATGAAGAAGAAGAAAAAAATAAATACTGTTTCACAAACAGAAAAAGAAAAAAAAATCTCTAAGGAATTATCCACTTCAAGTCGCATCACATGACAATTACAGGTTTTTTCTTTCTTTCTCTTTTTTTTTTAACTTTATCCGCATTTAAAAAGATGAAACCTACATTTAATAAAACGTGCTCACTACTCATCTATAGAAATGATAGCTCCTGAATATATTTCTATGACATAATAATAAATGAAATGAACCCAAATTACTGGACCGATATCATAACTAAGCATAAATGAATCAGCGGTGATCAATTTATAATAAATGTTATGCTGATGTTATTCCAACCAAAATAATAAGTAAAAAGAAAATAAATATTTATTATAAATGCCGATGAGTTTTTATTTTATTTTAAAAATTCGATAAAAACAAAGATTTATGAATAATTATCCTAGCTCACAAAAATCACTTATTTAGTTATTAAATGATCATCATTGATATTTTGTTTATTTTTATTTTGAGTATAATTCACAATTTATATGCCATTTAAATCCCATAATAAACATTTAATTTGGTCATAATCCTCTTAAATAATACAATATATCTTAAATTTTTTTTTGTTTTTTTTTTTATATTCTTTTTTATTTCGGTAATGAAATCAAAATTTGAATAAATTCACATGTATACGAAATTTATTGAATAATATTTAAATAAATTGTATCGAATGTATGGATACACTCTTCTCTGATGGTTGTATCGTTTCGCGCGTCGCGACTTTTAAACAATATATCACGGCGATAGTCGGTAACTGACTGATAAAATATTCGCCGAAATGTAGACTATGCGCATGAAAGCTCATACATAAGAAAGAAAAAAAAAAGTGCGCTCCATAAATAATATGCAGTCAAACTATATGTGGCAATGTGAAAGAGAAAGTTAGATACCTATTATTTTGTTTGTTTTGTTTTGCTTTTTTTTTTTCATATGTTTTTGTATTTTGGGCGAAAAAACGAAAATTATAAGCGACCAGTCTGACACAAGTATCATGTAGATCTTATTTGTCTTTTCAATTTGCTCAATTGAAATGTTTTACTGTCCATGCTATTAAATACAATTCAACACAGTAAATAAAAGAAAGAAGAAGAAACATATTTTTCAAATGCGCTTTTTATTTAGAAAAAGAACTAGGGTGCATAATTTACTTATTGTAAGTGATTCGCAATTATTGTACAAATTAATTGGATTATTGGAAGTCGGAAACACAATAAAAACCATTTAAGTTAAACCCTTTTTTCATTTCTTGGGCATGTGTTTTGATTGTTTTCTTAATTTATTCAAACGCCATAATATAAAACATTATTACATGAGTTCGGTTGGTTAGATCTTAAATATTGAACTTTGACCAAGGTTTTTGATTATTTATTTTTTTTCCTGATAACTGCTTTTCTTTTTCTTAACCGTTTTTTACGTTGTCTATGCTGTTGTATGGGGTGTATTACAAATTAGCTTATACAGGCTGAACTATATACGCTTAATCAAAAATATTTCATAAATTATTGGTCGAATTATTTTGGTGTGCAAAATATTGACGAGACTAACATTTTTTGCTGAATTTTTTTTTAATTGTTCTCTTTTTGTTTATGGAGATATTTCGGTATAAGTGTGTCATACAGTGACAACACTGAAATTATACACAACATTGATTAATATAATATTTGATATTCTGTCATCAGTGAATCAGTGAATCTACAAAGATCACAATAGAAAAATGATGATATGATAAATTATTGTCAAATATTTAAATTTTAAGTGTGATTAAATTAATGAATTAAATAAATAAATACATTTTTATTAATTTTATGTACATAATAATGTTATTTAAAAAAAAAAAACAAAAAAATTATTCTTAGAATAATTAGTTTATTTATTTTCGTAATTTAATTATCAATTATTTTAGACAATCCACTGATGCCCCAGAAAATGAAGGCGGAAAAATAAAACTCTTGAAAATAATTGACGTAATTAGTACGGAACGTGCGGAATAATTATATGACCTGATGGCATTTTAAGTAAATAATTTTTTCAATAATATCTGAATTAATGTTAATTTTTCATAGATCCCAAGTCACCGTAGTCATGTACCGTAGTCTACAATTTAACTATCTAAAAGATTATGTTGGAACATTTATTCAGATTGAAAAATCACAGTTCCAACCTCCACTTAGCTTGGATCAACTCAATATCTACCAATATCCAAAACACCCATCAAATTATCATTCAATCATTCATTCAACAAGAATATTTCGGTACTAATTTCCTGTATGTAAATGATACAACACATTTTGTATAATCACACGAATAGATCTTTATCAATATCTGATTCAATAAAATTAATTATATTGTTGAACATGTTATAAAACTAATAAAACTGAGTCCAGCAAAATACATACAATTTAATTTTCAAATATAAATTATATTTTTCATTCTATGTGCATTCAAACAGAACTACATAAATAATTACTCATTCTCCAATATTATTGTGATTAAAAAAAAAAAAAAAAAACACGAACAACAACAAAACGAAGACATATCATTCAAAAATGGTAACAAGTCAATTTAACACACATAGCAAAGCACTTACTCGCGTAACAATTTTATTATTAAGTTTAATTGATGGGGTTAGTGGATAATATTAATAAAGCTAATAATAATAAATTGTGTAGTAAATATCGTTTATTTTCGTTTAGGTCTTTTATACAAAAAAAAAAATAATAATACATAATAATAATAAAAATAAAAACATTTCAAATGATTTTCGGTTAACAATTCAGTTTATCCATTTTTTTTTCTCTATTCCATTTCGATTTCGTGTCTGGATAAATAGGAATTCTATATCATACCCAAATATCAAATATATAAAATATTATTAAATTACTGAAATAGAAAAGTTATTAGAAACAAAAAGAACAGCAAAAAAAAAAAAAAAGAAGGACAAAATAAATGGCTTATAAACCATAAATGGTGTATTGTTCCAGTTGTAAATAGAAGAATGGAGAGACTTGTGGCAGAGTTTTATTGTTAACTTTAGTTAACACATTTTGTTTGTTGCTGTAGACGTTATTAAGTGTAGATCTAGGATCATTAAGATGAGAGAGTATAATGTCTATATTCTATTATATATGTATTTATATAAAAAAAAAAAAAACAAAGTATAGAGCATCAAATACAACAGCCACACACATTACCTATATAGTATACAGTACATACCCATACAAACATTCATTGACTGAATAACATAACATTAATGAAAAACTTATATGTGGCTCACTTGAAACATTTTCTTATATTTCTTAATTGCATCCCATGGATAAAATGGAATTAAAATAAGTTGAGTTTGTTTGTACTTATGGTAGGTATATTTTTAATATAGATTCTATTTTTCTGTGCTAACGAAGATATCCCGCTGAGCTATAATTAACAAAGGCAACAAACATATATAGTATAAAAATAAATATAAATAGCTGCCATCCAATTGCGTTCACAAAAGAAGCCATGACCGAAAATCCATATACATATAACATAATTTAATTGAATATTAATAAATGAGTGGGAAAAGAAAAATGCGTTGTTTATTTTGTTTGATATTAATATTATTTTTTGAATATTGTATTGATATATGAGTGGCTTTACTAATCGCTTAACAACACAATAGAAATAATATTAAGCTGAATGTACTGCATCTCATGTGTATGTACAAGAATATGTACCAAAAATCATTAACGAAGCGTTCGATATTTTTAATGATCAATTAATTTATGAAATCATAATGCACGGCATCCAACAAACCAAATTTAATTATAACAAAGATAGAAATAATAAAATCTGTAAACAAATTCTTTTTTGTTGTTGTTCATTCCCACCCACACATTTATTTAATCAAGTGACTTTGATTGGGCTTCCATGAAATGAAATTATGCAAATACGACTTCTTAACTTCAAACGCATTTATTAGCAAAACAAAACATTAAGACCTTACTAAAAATAAACATTAGAGAAAAAAAGAAGAAAACAAAAATCAAATAAATCATGTCTTAATTATTCACTCCCATTCGACCTAAAGAAATCCAAACCTCAATGCCTCATTAACAGTAAACAGAGTAGAGGCAACAAAAAAATATACCTACTGAATGAATTTTAATATAAACCAGCAATATTATTTTCAATATTCTATTTATAGTTTCAAATACAACGAAAAAAAAACTCACTCTTCAAAATCGAATTAAAAAAAACACAAACCATAAAATTATACTGTTGCCCTTTATTTTGTTTGTAAACAAAACGAAATGCAATGTGCACACGCGATTAAAAACAAAAAAAAAACAGACCAAAAAGGAAAAATAGCAACAACAAGAGACTCTAGCAGAATGCGACATAATAAAATGAAAATAGCTATTTTAAAGTTTTTGAATAACAAAGAAAATAAAATTATAATATTAAATAGAGAGCATGATGAACTTTCGTTTGATTTTTTATTATGTTACATTTGTGATTTATTTATTGTTTGGCATGTTGACAATTGTTCAAGCAATTTTTAATATTATTGTGGCAGTTTTGAGATGTTTATTTATTTTTAATTTGCGGTTTGCAGATTATTTATTTATTTATTTAAACTTTAATAAGCAAGAATGTTTACTGAATTATAAAATTAAATGGTTCGCTTCAGCGATTTATATGAGAAATGTTTCTATGTAAATTATATTAAAAATTAATAAATAATCTTGGTATTTAAAAAAAAAAAAAAAAAAAATTGTTATGGATTTACGAAATTATAAGATCTTTCCATTATTCGGTAAAATGTTATTCAAATATGATCGGTTATTTGAATATTAAAAAAAATTGTTATTTATTTATTTATATATAACAAAATCACGGGTTCGTGAACTTATGGGAAACATTAAACTTATACCTATACATAAAAATTAATTATAGGAAATAGAAAAATTTCTTAAAAATGTACAATTACTATTAACATAAATAATATGCAATTAGGATGTTAAAGTATCTATTTAATAAAGAGGATACGATCGAAAAACAAAGATAAATTTACTAGTAATGCGTCAAAAATAATGATATTACGTCGGCTGAGAGTTGTTTTGTCGCATATCCATTTTTCTTTGAAAAATAGACCCTAACGACATATGCATAAGGTCTATTTTCCTTTCAAGAAAAATGGATGTGCGACAAAACAATTCTCAGCCGACTATTAGTCAAAAAATGGAAGAAAATTAAAAAGCGTTCGCAAAATACCTTTCTATCTCTAGAGATATTGATCATGTATATAACATATCCGACAAAAACCCCTTACGGTGTAAAAGTGACGCAAGTAACTCGTCCAAAAAGAGTGATATAATTTTTGGTGA